>LLCB01000249.1:0-89271 GCA_001414345.1 Hymenoscyphus infarciens | reverse complement strand
AATCTCTTAGTTTTAAACTTAATAAATAGAAATATAAAGTAAGATTTATCTATCTAGTATTTATCTAGTTCTTAAATCTAACTTTTAAGAAAGCTACTACTAAATCTCTAGAAAAATTTAGTAAAGCCTAGAATATAGAAGATATAATTATATTTTAAAGATTAAATATAAGTTTAAGCTTTATATTAATAATAGTTTTAGTAGCAAAGGTAGAGAGTTATTAGATACTAGTTAAGGCGATTTTAGTATAAACTAAAAGTAGTTATTTTTATTACTCTCTCTTACCTAATACGCGAAGCGGATTAGGTGAGAGGTAGACTTAAACCACGTCGCGTCGTAACGCTCTAACCGAGTCATATGACCCTTAGGAGGGCCAGTCATAACCGGTATGACTGGCCCTCCTAAGGGTCGGGGCTCGGTTAAATCGGCATGCCCGTGGTGGAAAAGAGTAGAGCCTTTCGACGTCGAAACCTTAGTTCAAAGGTCACGTGTATAATGTTTTGGAAAGTGGGGTATTTCACATGATATAAGTGATAAAGAGTAGGGACGATAGTAATCTATTAATAATAATTAAAAGTAAGTGAGTTTATAGTTTAGTTATGTTTAAATATATATATAAAAAGGGAGTAAAATTCAACCTATACGAACCCTCTATGCTAAGACCTAGGGGGCGGATATTAAGCTCAATGAATAGAAACTATTCGTAATATATTCATCTAAGCTCTTATCGCTCGAATAATCGCTCGAATACTATATATTTATTTAATATTTATGATGAATAATTAATATTTTATTCATCTATTCGTTGTGCAGACCTACCGCAAGAGCGAGACATGCGATTTACTCCTCCCTTCGCCCTCTTTCGTCGACTGACTTCAACCGCCCACCTTGTACCTCGACTCGACCGTTATAGGTAGGAGCCACACTAGAGGTCCAGGGCTGAGGTCAAGGTTATTATGGGAAGGAGCGACCTTAGAAGGCCAGTTGAGGGGAAAATGTTGAGGCCGTTCGTAAGATGAAAACACCACCCCCTGCCAGCGGGATACTAAAAATGCGTAGAAATCCTTTTCTGCGTCACATCAGCATACTTTTCTCCAGCCACGGGACACAAGCCTCCCCCAAAGACGTTCGGTGACTTCATCGAAAATTGGTGTTTAGTCGCCCGCCTACATAGCCTTACCACGGGAAAGCCATGTATACGGTAAGGCTGATTTTCGCCCTGGTTTCAGCTCCCACGAAACCGGCGCCCACTTGATTCGTCAAGAGCTTTACGCGGTCATTGTATGAGGTAAATAAATAAACATTTGTGTCGGATGTAACACAAAATAACCGGAAAAAGAATCGTGACGGGCGTTGCAGTTTCAAGTTGCTGTCGAATAAGACATTCATAACGACAGAACATTGACGCGGAATTTTCCCCGTCTTACACTAATGTGACTGACGTCGTGAACAAGAAAGCAGCATAAAAAGGAACTATTCTGCTTTCTAGAAACATGTTTATTACAATTATCCATGGCCCGATGGCCTAAGACGATGACGACAGAGTATCTCCTGCTCTTGATACCGGGATGGGTTTCTGTTACCGGGGCACTTCCAGTTGGAATTTCCATCGACAGCCAGAACTTCACTGAACACTTTGCGAATTACACTAGAATCCCCTTTAAAACAGCAGAGCAATACGCGGGAACTCAATGGAACCTCTACAATTTCCTTGACACGATTTCCCGGGTGGAAACTTGGATTGTGCCGTTGGTGATAATGGTTGGTTCTTTTCAGTTCGCTCCTCTACGATTCCGGAATACTCTCTTTGTCGCCTTTCACATATATGCAGACCCCCTCACATCAATCTACAACCTTCTATCGAAACTCGCTTCGCAGCAAGAAATCTACAGCCTCTGTCAGAAGTCCAAGCTTCCAAAGGAGATCAGAAGAGATGTCGCAATACTTCTTGCAGCAAATGAAGACTGGCATTCATTGTTGTGTTATGTTTCCGCGGAGAACAATCCTTTTTGGTCCGATGAGGCTCATAGCTCTACGATCGGGAAATTGATGGCGATGGAAGAACTCCTTGAGGAGTGTAGAGAGTCGGGCGACACCACCATGAAGGAGTACCGTATCGACAAAATTCAATTAGCAGCCCGAGAACTCTCAGACAGTCGACTGAATGGACTGGGAAAGACTTCCATTGGTACCCTAAGTTACCTCGTTGCTCTGGGAATGGCATTTGTTCGTGTGACAAAAGGGGAGTTCAACAACCGTACTGGCCATAGTCTTGCTTTTGGGCTATTGTGGACGGGTCTGCTCGTTATCATTTGGTTGAGCTCCATCAGTGGAGGTTTTGTGACGAAACGATCTACGAGGACGATTCTGTTTAATCTTCAGAAAAGTTTCGATGCTCTCGAGGAAGCACAGCATTTCAGGAGACCGTACCTTCAACGACAGAGAAGATTGGGCCCGCTGGGTGCCGTAGAAGGAGACGCCCCTATTCAAGAAATGATCCACATCGAGTTTGAATTGAGCCCTCCCATTTTCACTTTCCATTTGATCGAAAACAGAAACATTAAAAGTGCATATGAATCACTTGAAGGGATGGGCATGAATTATTGTACCACGCCAAGTCAAGTTCGTTCTTGGAAACAGAAAGCCTTGCTTGTTATAGCATCCTTCTGCCCCGTTGGGGCTGCGACTGGTGCTGCCATCTGGATATCCTACACGAGTCCTACTTCGGGCGTCGGGTGTCGCAACATACAACAGTCATCATTCCTCATCCTCTGGGTGATTAGTGGTGTTCTTACCCTGTTATTTCGAGGGCACATGTTGGAAAGACAGCTATGGTTAACTAGAATCAAAGATTTGGTTTTTGGGTTAGCGCTCATCGCTTTCTTTGTGATGGGCTTTATAGGCACGTATTCAAAATCCTCTCCCGAGCACCACCACATGTGTCAGCAATTTAATATGTGATCCAAGCTGACCTTTTCAAATTAGGATGGTTCAATAGCATCCATTGCTGGGCTGCAAAGTACTCGCTAGGCGCTGCAGCTTACGTTCTCCCAGATCCTATAGTCCGTACCATCATCACAGGTCTTGCCAAAGCAACTTGGCCAGCTATCACTTTCGCTGTGTTAAGCTTACATCTCGGGTTTGTCCTCTCGACGCTTGCGATATTCTGGCATGGGGCGATACTTTATACTATGAGTGATGAAGAGCACGAGAACCGGCACAGCAAGACGAACGGGACTTGTAGAAAAAACCACCTCCCTATCACGGGCGACCGAAACAAAAAGAGACGTATGAGCGTTTGATCCTATTGATATCCAGAGGGTGGGAATTTTGTCAAAACTAGTGCTTTCGAAGACCGGGGGTGGAGGCTGTTTGAGACTAATTAGGTGGAATTCTTTATAAGCGATATTGGTGAGCTTTGCTATTTCTCGACTCCCACTTTCAACATGTAGTGCATTTCCTACCTGAACGGAATCCATCCGCTATTGGTCTGGGGGTTTGCTGTGTGAAATGTGGGCTGGTTAGTAAGGTATGCGGCTTAATGCTGAGCTGGTTCACGATAGTAATCATTTTGTACTACTCGTCAAGTTACCCGAGTTACCCTACTTTCCTTTTCTACTCGATGTATGATCTCTGCCATCGGTTCGGTTATTCTGGGGAATATATATGAGCTTTCATAATTACTCAGTTGGGCTTGTTATTATTCAGACGATAATGTACTAAGTACCTATTAGACTCCTAGATGGTGGTATAAGTAGTGGAAGGCTTCACAATACTCTTTGTATACCTTTCTTACACACATCACCTCCCTCCTCCCATTTCAATCTATTCCCTGAACCTTAAACAATCATGTACGCAGTCATTATCACCGGAGCCCCAGGAAACATCGGCACCAAACTCGCCCACGAACTCTCACTCCAAAAGTCATTATTCGAACGCGCTGCATTCCTCACTCCCTTCGCAAATGCAGGACGGGAAAAGGAAGCGAGATACGCGAAAGTTAGATTGGCGCGTGTAGTGGGAAGTTTGTCGGATCTAGCCTCCTATAAGGGCTTTGATCTTGTGATCTCGGCTGTTGGTGATGATTTGTGTGCTAAGCAACCCAAGTTCATTGATGCTGCATTTGCCGCTGGTGTGAAGCATTTTATTCCTGGAGAATGTGAGTTTTAATTCTTTGGGGAGAGGGGGGAGAGGGGGGAGAGAAGTGGAAGGATGGGAAACTGAGTAGTCTTACTGATTTGGGTATATAGATAGCTTTGATATAGCGTACTCGAGGAGTAAGGATGAAGCTTATTTCTAAGACAAGATTACTACACGGAGACATCTTAAGAAGCGAATTAAAGAGGATCTATTGCTCGGGTATACATATGTTATGGTTTGTTCTCTCTCCTCGTCAACTTGCCGGTGCTCGGACTAATGTATAGAAGGTGGGCTTGTTTAGCGAGTACCACATAACTCAATATACCAATATATCGTATATATTTCATATCATCAATTAAGTTCTATTGATTACAATAATCGTCAGTAACCCCTATAACAATTTAACGGTAGTATCAGTGCCTAAGTCTAGGGATAATCGAGCTACATTGTTCGGGGCTAATTCTGAATTAAAGCAGGTACTAAAGCTGTTTATCTTGAATTATCCTAGAAAGTTAGATTAACGAGCTAGGTAGCAGCGACGAACCCAAATTATTTACTGCTGCTTTTACTATTGATCGGGAGAGTGGCTCCTAACCCCCCGAACACTAGAAGTGAAGGTTACTCGACAAAAAATTCAACGCAAAAATAAGACAAAAACAGCACTAGATGCGCGTTATACTAATTTATTTTACTGATGAAACAAACCACGCAAATGTGAATTCTTTCGATGAAAACACATTCCGGGTAAAATTCAGAACACAATCGGGCCAGAGTTCCGAAGTGGTTCCAACACGTATCAATCAGTCCTTGTATAGGCTGTCGTTACAAGACACAACACCAGACTCCACAATCCGGGACCCTACATTTCCAACCTAAATACAGAAATACATCAGGATCTTCTTCATTTTCGATTTAATTAATCAAACTATTCTTAGAGTAATGCTCTGGATCTAGTCAAACTACAGTCTCATTTGGTTAATGTTTTGGGCCACTATCTCCCTCTACTCCTTTGCTGAAATCTTCCTATTTTCTGCGAAGGCTATTGAAAATTCCGGCAAAATACAAAGATCTGGGTCACAGCAGGCGATAATGCAGTTGGAAATACCCAGTTTTACCGAAGCTCGTCCTCCAACAGACTTGTTTGGGAAACAGCCCGGCAGTTAAACGAGGACAACACATCAATTGTGCGTTCTTCAAATAAATGGAGCAGCCGATTCCCCAGAGACGATTCAAGGAGATGAGGACCATAGACCTGAAGCTTCATCATCGCTCCAGGATGGCCTAAGAAAGAGGACAGGTGATACTTCCACATGAGATAATTGTCCACTACGGAATTTAACATTCCAAGAAGAACACATCGATTTCCCGAAAGCATGATTAGGTATCTGTAAATCTGTCGAACGATGAGGTCAAAGAACAAGATTGTTCAATTGTCTTTTGGCCTCTTCTGAAAAGGGCAATTAAATACTTACTTGAAGTCGATAAAAGGAAGGGGTAAGAGAAGGTATGGCTATTGGCAGGTGGTTATAAGAATGTAGCTTTGAAATCCCAGAGAAATGTTTGCGCTTGATTTTGAATTTATATGATTTCAATTATCCTAGACTATCTCGTGCAATAATTTCAATTCTTTGATAGTATTTGTTATCAAAGCCTATTCCAGTTCGCAAAGTCGTGTGATGGCGGGGATAACAACCGACCTTATCCCACTTGGTTGCGCATCTTAACTTTGAAAACCCACTAGATTATATGTGGGGTTTATTGAAGAAGAAAATTCAAGAGCTGTGGCTCCTCAACACACATTTCGCCTCGGCTAATTGAAATGACACATTTCGCGATCAACATAAAGCATAGCAGTTTTATTCGACAACTTCCCAGAATAGGCACCCAATCTCCCGGCAATAGCTCAGACTCTAAACACGAGAGTCCTCAATCAGTCTCGTTTCAGTCTGCACCTCAATTTCTGTCAAAACCTGTAGTACGGTTTGGGAGATAGAGATATTCTAGATTTGGATATGATTTGAGATCTTCCTCGATTAACTGGTGAAGCCCTTCTTGCAATTTGCTGAGCACTTTCGTCGGTATTGGTTGACGAACGACGGGGGCCAAAATATTGTACAGGAATTCGTAGCCGAGTTTGTGGGCTAGCTCGAGTGGTGTCATGTGTTTCACTTGTCCATTGCGTACGCAGACTACCTGGGGCTTATTAAATGGCCAGCGTTTTATCATTCCTCGAAAAATATTCGTTGATTTTGCTCATAGGTATATGTCTCTAATTATTTGAGAAATACTATGGCAACGGATGCCTGTACGGCTTTAACCCAGCTCTGGGGCAAATAAATGGAAACTCACGAAATGCGCCAGCGTGGATCAAATGTTCAACTAGGTTGAATATCGTTTCTCTGTTAAAAGGGGTGTAATTTTCCTGATGAAGCGGTGTCTAGAATGACATCTCTTTCGCTAAATTCTTGATATAGCTTTACAGCACTCCTATAAGTCAACCAAGAATCATCCCATTCGCTCCAATAGGCAGCGTCTGAGAGATGACCTCTTGCTCTGATGTAATCAGTTGGATGGCCATCCGAAACCAAAGAGCCAAGCTAGGTGGGAACAAATTGTCCGGTTCCTCGGGGCAGGAGAAGAGGAACCAACTTTGACATGGCTTGGTGTTTGTGGAGTTTTCTCACCGAAAGAGAGCTCTTTGAAAGCACAGACGGCTTTTGGTTCATGCGTAACTTCCTCTTTCATCTCCTGGCTCTTCTGTTCCAATTTAAACGATGATGTACATGTACTTCATCTCATTAGGTTCAAGCTTCAAAGAAGAATACGGGAGACTTACACTCCGACAATCGTCAAGATGTTTACTATACCTAACTCCTAACCTCGTAGCTTTTCAATGAATTCCTTAGCTCTCCCCTTATAACTCAACCATTGAGTTCCAGCCAAAAAGTTCGAATGAAAGTATGTTCCCGCGATCTTACTCACTAGGTTTTCCAACTATTTCATAGTTTCTCGACATACAAGTCCGTTCAATGGGAGTTCCATTTTCCATCAGGGGTTTTCTGAAGTTGTCGGAGGAGAGCCTTGTGAAGTTCCAGAAGGTTGCGCATAAGTTTGGTACGGTTGAGAAGCTTGAGTAGTTCTATTCGAACTGTACGGATTGACTCGATTGTTCTTTTGAGGAGGCAGATCGAGCTGACGCATATTGTGGTTAGTTCTAGAGCTAAAGGTGTCCCGCTGATAGGATTCAGTTCGAGAGCAGGCAGATTGGGAGAGGCGCGTTGAAGAGGCGTGGGTTGTTGAGCAGGTTATCTGGTTATAACGGAGCCTGATTTGTGTTACGCAGAGGAGCCAGTAAGCAAGGCAATCAGTCTTCAGCCACCTCGGAGTTTCCTTCTTGGCTTACTGATATATTTTTCTCTAATTCATAAAATCCAATTTATCCCCAGATGACTTACTAGCCAGTCTGGTATTACAAAGCCATGTCTATCGTGCATGGAAGCTGCAAGGAGAACTAATAGTGTTTCTCCTTCTATTACTTAGAGAAGGATGACGGGAGCTTTCATATTGAACCGGGAAAAATGTACACACGTGACCTTTTTGCCATGCGCCACCACCTAGCCACAGCAGCCCGAGAGCATTTCAATTCAGTCTCTTCAGCTTTTTATCCTAAAATGTTGATCGGCTGTCCATTTTCTTTGAAAAGCTTACCGCCCTTCCACACATGTGTTATATTCTTCGCGTCTCCCAATATCTCAATCCGATCCAGAGGGTTCACTTCCAAAGCAATAAAATCAGCGTCATATCCCTCCTTCAATTGTCCTGATTTCGGCGCTTTGGGACCTAGAGTATCGGGTGCATTCGCTGTTCCCGCTTCAATGGCTTGGAGTGGTGATAAACCGGCCTCAATGGCATACTTGAACTCCATTCCATTTATTCCATGTCGATTCCAGGGCTTGTCGATTGCACTGGTGGCGATATCGGTCCCAAGAGCAATGCGAATACCGGCTTTCACGGCTTTGGAATAGGATTCTTTGTGGCGTTTCTTGATTTCTCTGAGTTGCTGCGAGGAGTCAGTATTGCCATTTCTCGATATATGAGAATGATGAAGATCATTAAAAACTCGGAGAATACCCACTTCGTACTGCGCTGGCGTCCATGCTTCAGGGTGCTGGATTGCCATCTCGAGTGTGGTGCGCGTTGCGATCAACATGGCATCCTTTTCCACCATCAACTCTACTGCGTCGTCTTCGAGAAAAGTCGCGTGCTCGATGGTTTTGCACCCGGCCCGCAATGCTGCTACTATACTATTGTTGCCATGGCAGTGAGCGGCAACGATCATATTATTTCGCTCCGCTTCGGCAACCATTGCCTCCAACTCTTCGTCACTGAATTGTCGGGACAAAATATCATTTCCCTTGGTAGTCACTGTGGATGATCTCGGAGTCAGTATTGCCATTTCTATAAGTATTCGTTTGTGGAAAACAAGAGGAGGAAAAGAAGAGTACCCACCCCCACCGCTAGCCGCTACTTTGATGATTTGAGCTCCGTTTCGTATCTGAACGCGAACAGCTTTGGTGCATTCGGCCGGTCCATCACAAAGACAACTTGGAAGATTATGTGCTATCTGGTCCTGGAAAACATGCAAGGGAATATTTCGAGGATCTCCGTGGCCAGCTGTCATACTGAGGACGCTCACCGCCGAGTATATATTTGGTCCTGGGAGCCAGCCCTCTTCAATAACTTGGGCCATTTGGACACCATACCCCGCAAGCTCCCTCACTGACGTGAATCCCGCATTCAGCAGTGCAACTACATCTCTCGCCAAACGAGCGCCAGCGACAGCTTGGTGGGTATTTGCCATGACATCTGCGCCGTACATGGTCGCACCATTGAAATGAAGGTGGGAATCCCATAATCCAGGCATGAGGATTGGAACCTCAACGGCGGGGGTGATGCTTTTGTATTTTGCAGCGAGTTCGTCTGTTTTGCCGACGAACACGATTGTTCCCCCGCTGTAAATCAGACTGGCATGATGGACGGGAGAACCACGACCTGGTATCAGGACTCTGGCATCGATTCGAGAGAATTTGTCTTTGTTGGTGGGTACGATTTGCATCGTGTATATCAATTGTTTCCTTGCTGCTTTGCAATTACTAAGTACCTGATGAGTTGGTTCGCAAAAAGGTAGAAGGGGGATGTTAAGGGGGAGGAAATATAATCAACGAGAGAGCTTTACGATAAAGACGCCGACATCAACTCCACGCTAGCGTATATGATGCACTAGCTGTGCCGTGCCTGAATACGACTCACGGCCTTCTTGACAGGGATCAAGAGTGGTTGCATGTTTGTTGTTGGTTGGGCAGCAAGCATCCTGGGGAAAGGTTTTTCCTAGCGTGGGTAAGGGGAGTTTGTTCCTTTCTCCCTTTTTCTTTATCTAACAACAACGATAAGGAAGCGGCAGTAAGTATGCAGCCGTGACTGAAACATCTCAAAAAGTAGTCAAGATTATCATTTCTTAAAAACTAAGAACGGAACTTTTGCGATTTGCAAATTTCTATTGGTACATTCGGGACGCAGTACCACTTCGACCATATATACATTACTCATCACTCAATACCTTTTACATCTCGTAAATAAACTCTGGATTCTCCTTGTCTGTTAAGTCGAAAAATTCTTGCCTTTCAAATTTCACATAACCTGGTGCGCTTCTCACAGCCTCCTTCTTTTTGTTCGCTTGCGCATAGTACCAGTAAATATAAAGCAGGTCCAGGGCACAAATGCTATAACACACGATGAGAGTGATCTCGGCCGGAAGGTAGCGAGGTGCCGTACTTGGCGGGAAGGTTTGTGGGCCTAGAATGATGATCAGTCTTTGTAAATTTCGATCGGCTGGAGGAAAGAAGAGAGGAGAAATGGGGAGAATTACCGATGACATTTCCAACACAATAAGCGATAAAGAACAGTCCCGCCACGGTAGTTTTCTTCGTGTACCTATTTCGATCATCAGTACTTACAAGGCTCTCGATATCAAGCAAGAAGGACTCAAAATACCCCGCAACATTCGAAGTCATAAGAGAAATACACGAAGACAACGCTACCACAAAAAAACCACTTAGATAGAACCCCGCTAGCCGTCCTTGTTTCTCCTCAATAGGCAAAGCAACCAGCAAAACACTCCCCAAAATCGCAACCCCCATAGTCCCCAACGAAACCAAGATCCGATTGCCGTACCACTGCGTCACATATCCCCAAGCCACCAGAATCACAATTTGAATAGCCCCGGTAATACATCCGTATAACAAACTCTGCTCCGCCGTATACCCAAAAGATTTGATCAGCAAACTAAAGAAGTTGCTTAATCCACCATTAGGGATATCCCCAATGAGAGAGATAGCAAAGAAGGCCCAGGTAATAGGATCCGTGAGGGCTTCGCGTAGTTGGTAGAGTTTAAAAGATTTGTTTCCGATGCCCTGTTGATTTATACGGACGCGTTCGATAGCCAGGATGCGGTCAGACTTTGAGAGCCAGCGGGCGTTGAGTTGGGAATCGGGAACTATGAGGAGGAAGATTATGCCAACGAGGATGGTGAGGAGACCGGTGAAGAGGTAGATTATTCGCCAAGGGGCGAGGGTGTATTGATGTTTTGCACTGTGATGCGCTATTCCATAAGCGAATGAACCGCCAAATATTTGAGCAAAGCCGTTGGAGCCTATCCAGAAGGCTACGCGGACGGACTGTTCTTTCTTGGTGTACCACTATTACATGTATCAGAACTAGCTACTTTGTGTTTCTTGGTTGGTGGAGAGAATTGGGAGAGAAAAGGCAGACTTACCTGTGAAGTAAACAGTGTCCAAGCTGGACTTACGCTCGCCTCGAAGATTCCGAGGAATAGACGGATGGTTACTGCGCCCGCAAAATTTTGGACTGTGGAGAAGCAGGCGAGTGTTACTCCCCAAGCAATAATACAGAATCCAGAGTATTTTGCAAGTGGAAGACGTTGGAGAAGACGGATTGCTGGGAATTCAAAACCCAGGTAACCTGGGGAGATGAGCTTTTGATGTTTGATGATAGGAAATAGGATTAGTACCGAAGTAGAAGATACTTCCAAGCCATTGGTAATCATGGCCTTTGAGGCCGATATCCTTTTGCATACCGGTCACGCTGGCGTAGGATAAGGTGGTCTCTATAAATTCAGTCCATGTTTTCAAAAAAAGGATACGGCAAGTTGCATACTGTCTAAATAATTGAGGGCATAAACCACGCAGAGAATCTGAAGCTAAGTATCAGCCAAGTCAACCGTGAATATTGAACACAGAAGCGATAATTACTGGCATCAGTATCAAATCAATTCTCCTCAAAAGTCGCTTGTTGGTGGCGTCATCTAAAACGAAATCCGCTGGCTGTTCAACAACAGCAAAGAATGCCTTGTCCGCATCCAATTTATGACCGAAATGCGCATCTTGTTGTGAGGGGGATAACGGGTCTGGCTCTGACTTCTCCATTGCTTGGTCTACGATGGATGTTTCTTTAGAAGTCATTGTAGAAAATTCGTTGGTTTGTACATTGCACGTAGCGTGGTTTAGTTTGAAGGGAGTGAGATGAGCGAAAGACTCTCTTGGTTATTCAGCCGTGAGAGTTTAACCGTAAAGGAATGGGAGAAGTCACTTACCTGTTCAAGAAAGGCACATCGCCAACCTTCGACTGGATGATTTTGAGGACGAGTCGCAAAAAGAAGATCACCACCCGAATTGGATATTATTTTATCAAGGTTCCTAATATCGAGCTGATACGGCGATGCAGCTTTGTGCTAAGTAAGGATTACTTGATGCAATGCATTCCTTCCACAAGGAGTTGAAAAGGTGATTTTAAAGCAGCGGCGAGACCAACGGTTGACGTACAGCATGATTCCCGGCAAGCAAAAAGAAGCTTGAGTGGTCTAATGCACGTTGAGATACATGCGGGGGAAAAGGCCGAGAAATTCAGGGTTGCATTGCATTGGGCTGGCATTTTCGCGATCCTTCACCTTCCCCTTCCAGCCCTCTCTTTCCCCTTGAAGTACGGAGTGCCAACCCAGTGTATACGAGCAAACAAGCTCTGCCCAGTTAGATAAGCCTCTGCCTCCGCCTCGATCTTACATTGGACCTAGTACTGTACTTACAGAGAACGCATCCTCCATCGTTGCACTTTGAAACATGTATCCAACCAATCATCTGATCAGGATTACGCCGTAGACAAAAGGAAACCAATAAGTGGAAACCAGCCGACTTTCGTCATCTGCCGCAGATGTCTCCGGGCTCTCCGGGTGTCATACGGGGTCACCTCCCTCCCGTTAGCATATATTGTGGTTGGGAAAAGTTACGATTTTATCGAATGCGTAAATGAGAGTTCTTGTAACACAGATTGGATAAACATCCAACCACAGTACCCCGCAACCAACCACCCCAAGTTGCATGTGTTCGCTAACAACCCTACCTAAGTGGACGGGCGACGAGAAAGTTTCCTATGCAATATGTGCTCCTTCATAAAAGAGCCAGCCACCATTCCAGCCACTGCTAAACCTAACAAAGCCAAGAAAACAGCTCGAAAAGCGGTCATGTAGGCCTGAGAGACTTCCAGTTTGATCGCCGTAGGCAAGTCATGAATCGTCCCCAGATTCTTCTCAATCCGAGAGATCAGTTCTGCGGCATCAGGTGTAGAGCCCAATCGGCTTTGAAGCTGCGGTCTGAGGACATTTTGGAAAACAACGGATGCGATAGTGATACCTAGAACACTTCCTGTGCCGCGGAAAGCGTAAGAGGTTGAGGTAATAACAGCTTGATGCTCTTGTTCCACGGATGCAATAAGAGCAATAACGGTCGTGGTGATCATGCCGCTAAATCCCATACCAGCAATAAATAGGTAGATAAATGGCGGCCAAGCTGGTGTATCTAGTCTCATCGACGAGACCAAGGCAAGCCCCAAAATGAATAGGGTTTGCATGAAGATGCTCAGACGATAGTACTTTCCAGTCTTGCGCATAAGAAGTCCACAACTAATAGAAGTGATACAAATAGCGGCTGATTCTGGAACAAGACGCAAACCAGCTTCCGCGGCCGAATAGCCTTGTACTTGAAAGTACATCGGGACGTAGAATAAGAGCCCAAAACGAGACATAGGCATAAACCAATTTACAAGACAAATGGATGCCGCGGTTCTCGCCAACAAGAAATGGACGGGTAAGATGGGCTCGAGTGCATATGTTTCCCAAAAAACAAACGCAACAAGGAGCACGAGTGAGGATGCAATGGCGACTATAACGAGTGGACTTGTCCATGGCAGCATATTCCCCCCGGAATTCAACCCAAGTAACAGCAAGGTCAAGGAAGAAACCAAAAGCAAAGATCCCAACCAATCCACTCTCTTGATTTTAGACCGCTCCGTCTCTTTCAAGGGAATGTCGACCTTGAGCGCTACAACAACCACCGAGACGATCGTGATCGGCATCTGGAGAAGGAAGGCCCAGCGCCAACCTATAGTGTCGTTGATCCATCCACCAAATGGGCCTCCAAGTCCAGATCCCACACCGAAACAAATATTCCCAATCCCCTGCCACATTCCACGGTTCCGAAGGGGCACAAGATCCGACATGATAAAAGATCCAATAGCAGGTATGGCACCTCCCCCTATCCCCGCCACTACTCGGCCGAAAATCAAAGTCCATTCCTTGCTGGCGAAACCGCAGAGCAGATTTCCGAGGGCGAAAAGTATGTTGGCGCAAACAAAGCCATTTCGACGGCCGAAAATGTCGGTCAGCTTTCCGGCTAAAGGTTGAGATACAACATTCGCAATAAAAAATGACGATGCCAACCAACTCAACAAGGGCATATTATTGAAGGACGTCGAGATTGGAGCTGACAAGGTTGCTACTAGGGTCGAATCCAAGGCCACCACGAATGCACCGAGATATATTCCTATAAAGATGCTGCCAAGAGCCTTGTTGGAAAGCTCGCCCGGCTCATCGTGAGAAGCACCGTTGGTGTTGGTGCTGACGTGCTCGGTCTGGCTGGGTAACAGAGAGCTCTGCTCCGTAGGTGCGTTGGGTTCTACCATGACTGTATGAATGGGAGTTCAAATAGGCGAGGCGTGGCTCGAGTTGTTAAAAAATGTTGTGGGAGAGGAGAGAAGAAGAGGGGAGACGTTGTATTTATTTGCGTCAAAGGTCACATGATTTCGTCAATTTCGCAGCTACCGGAATTAACAACTGCCTTTCATTTACTTTCTCGAGACAACCCCTTGGGCTTTACTATGTTAGACACACACTGCGTTTCCCTCCCCTACTCACGATACTCATACACTCCTCATAGTCTCTTGTTGATAAACAGTCTTATCCACCCAGATATTGCCGTCCCTCATTTTGTGTTGATTTTCTACATCGCCCATTGCATAAGCTTCTATGTTGACTTTGTTTCCTTTGTTTGGTACCAGCTCGGCGTGCGGTGCCGTAACAGACTCATCATCTGTTTTGACATAATTTTTGTCCGATCGGTTGTTTCTTGAAGATTGATTTTTGCTGCTTCGGCTCCGAAAGGAGTCAATCGGCACCAAACTCCAGACACTGTCGATGGCAGTTTTGATTGAGGGGAACGAGGAAAATAGATTCAGCCGTGGAAGACAGCAGGATATCAGTGCGATTCCTGCCTCCAAACTGGAAGAGGGGCGAGTTAGTAAGTGCCTATCTAATTCAAGGGCAATTGAGGAATATTTAGGACTTACATCGACCAATAGATTCCGGCTGTGACCAACACTAGGAAGGGAAGCAGTTAGTCTCGCGAGCTTGAAGGGATCCAAAAACTCTTACATTCTTCATCAACTACCGGAATCTTCTTCTTTCCCGATGCAACTGGAGAAATTTAGCTCTGGCATTCGAAAGGAATTTCGTTGTACTCACTTGCAACAAAATTAACAAACTGGGCCAATCTCACAATTGATGCAACGATTGCCCTTGAAAAATTCAGTACATTTTCTTCTTGGAGTTTCATTCATCACCTACATCGAACCAATTCCAAAAACACCGAGTACTGCAAGTTTACGATTTGTTGACATGTGTAACCGGACAACCTAGTTTTCTAGTTAATTTGTAGTCAAGGACCTGGACTCGTAGCTACTTACGACAGGAATAGGGAGAGCGTAAACCATAATATCTGTTATAAAATCTGCTATTGCCATAGCTTCATTGTCAACAACACCGGTGGGACAGTAATTCCTGGTATCGGCAAGTGACTTGAAGCGTTCGGAGAGGTGAGTTCCACAGTTCGTGAAGAAAAGAAGCACGAATGCTAGAGTCCAAAGTATGATAACTACTATCATAACCATAGAGATTATACCAAATTTCGATCGTGGTTTCCCTGCTACGAAGATTCGGCGATAGAAGAAAACAAAGCTCAGTTTTATACAACCCATTCCAAACACGTGCATCAAGAAAAAGGCCATTTCAAGCTGGAAGATTGTTAGTCATGCTGAGCTCATATTTCAAGGAACAGGATGGTCTATACTTTTTGTAGGGTGCCATGGTTGTAGTATTTAAATGTAGGCGAACCTTTGACGCTTGAATGCGCGAGTGTTTTGGTGGTGACGCCTGTGAGGAAACAGTAAGAAGAAGACACTGGAAGATGCTAAGTATCTGGCTCACCATAGATTATAACCACAGCGCACCCAATTAACATGAGCTGGATATGTGTTAGCACTTTCAAAAACACACAATTGACAAGTAAACAAAATTCGAGAAGAGGGGAATACTAGAGCTGGAAGCAACAAAAAGTCGTCAACACCATATTTCGTTTTTTGAATAAACCGCGTAACAAAAAGAAGAGCTACGAAGGTTACGCCGAGTGCTAAGAGGGTCCCGGCAGCTGCAAGAATAAAGGTGGGATCACTATCTCGTGACATGACGAACTATAGGCAAAGATTTGGCGTGACAAACTGATTCGATGAAATTCGAGACCTTGTTACGTTTGCTCTTCCACTTTCCACGTGGTAATAAGTCCCTTATACACTCAATTAGATGTAGATCGTAGGATGAAGGATTCACAGCATACAACACCGTGCCGCTTTCTTGCCTTTGGTGTGGGAGAGAGACGGGAAGTCGATTCTTGTTTTGCTCCGTTTCTTACCACATCAAGGTCGTGCAAGATAACGGCGTAGCATATCTCACGGTGGTTATTCACACTTTCCAGGTACTCTTTTAGAAATTGGTTCTCCAAGATACCTGGGTTAATTGTACTGAATTGTTCCAAGTGCGTTGGACAATTTACTTGACTTGCTCTAGGTGGAAAGATGGAACAACGAGGGTAGGTAGGCAATAGTTACTGCCACTTTTAATGTCTTTCGCGAGCTTATTTTCTGAATTTGTTCCGCTATTACAGTGCAAAATGCAGAGAGTACTTTGTAAAGCCTTCTTGAGACTCGAAAGCGGGTCTAGAAATGCACTCCCCGAGTCTCTCGCCGTCCGAAAGTCGGAATTAGAGCGATGCGCTCGGTGATCATAGGTGTCATAGCCTATCAAAAGAGATAACCTATCGTTCAGTGAAGTATACTGGGGCCGGCCGTCTCATACCTTCATGGTGAGTTTTGACAGTACATCCAATACACGATAAGATATCGAGCTCCTCATGAGACAGACAGACAAATAGAAACGTCGGCATCGACGCAGATCACAAGAAAATCTTTACGAATACAGTAGCAGTAGTGATCTGTATAGCATGAAGATCAAGATCCGGGTAAAATCAATACGGCATGTTCTCCGCTCTAACTGATCATGAATGCGCCGTAATAATACATAACACGATGTCACCACAGTGATAACGACGTACGAGCTTGTTTCGCATAATTTTGTGAGGGATAAGAGCAAAACTTGCGATTTCAAAGGATGCGAGTATCGGTATGAGATCTTCAGTTGACATACCCCTTTGGAGTTTTTGCATAATTCACGACTCGCACTTACCGATTCTTGTTTCTCCACTTTCGTTCCCCTGTCATAGATTTTGCTGCACAGATGCAGCAAGTCTGTGTTGGCGTATGTCCAACCTATTAGCTATACTCGAGCGTACTCTCCTATGGTTAGTTCGGATTACTTCACAAAGGATGTATGCCAAACACCCTTAATAATTTCCCAAGTTTCCAGATTCCAACCCAGATCGCCTCAATTCAACCGCAAATCTCAACCACACGGAAAATCTTCTGTTAAACATGTCCATGGACTCGAGTGACCAAGGCTCAGCCGAGTATCTTCTTGAAGCCGACTTGGAAGGAGAGAAATCGCAAACTCCATTCCGAATTCGACAAAAAAAGCAATCTGGTTCGTCCCTCCTGTTAAAGGTCCTCGTGGGGGCAATAATCTTCCTTTTGGGAACAAATCTATTATTTTTCCTTCAATACAAAGAGTTGTTATTGACGGACCATGCTTTGGGCAAAAGTAAATATGGTAAGTTGTGGTATGAAACACTGGAAACGGTTCATACATCTTGAAACCTGTGATAATTAACAAATGACAGCTGGTTTGGCC
Organism: Hymenoscyphus infarciens; assembly: GCA_001414345.1. Classification (NCBI taxonomy): domain Eukaryota; kingdom Fungi; phylum Ascomycota; class Leotiomycetes; order Helotiales; family Helotiaceae; genus Hymenoscyphus; species Hymenoscyphus infarciens. Next base: position 71,591 of record LLCB01000249.1, on the reverse strand, counting down.
TACGACACACCAATCGTCTACCGTGGTCATCTAGATTCCCAGAGTCGCAATTGGACCCAGCGAGAGGTCTACTGGGAATCTTTCAATTTCGACCCCATTGCCGTGGCTCTGGACAATCAATGGGCGAAAGATCACGAATTACCTGAATCGAATGTCACATTTCCATGGGATCCTGAAACGAAGCGAGTTTACTTCCTCAAAGTTTGTGCGTATTCTCTGAGTTCTTATTCCCCTTTTTGGATTGTTCCAGGAGGATTGAGGCACTATTTCCTCCTGAGGCAGCTTTGTTTCCTCCCCACAACCCTGTTACTTCCTCAGACATACTAGAAATGGCAATACTGACACCGAAATTTCTCGCCAGACCACGGACTCCATTGCCTCGTAAGTCGTGAAAAACTGAAAGTTGTTAATTTCAGGCACTGAAAACCCCCACAGAAAATAATCCGAAGAGCGTTTCTCAACTACGAGCGTGGAAACCCAATCGCAAAAAACCCCGATTTCCACATCTACCACTGTCTTGACACTCTACGACAAGATCTCATGTGTTATGCCGACGACACTCCAATGGCTATGATGAATCCCAAGGGTAACGTTGGCGAGGGCCAAGTACGAATGTGTCGAAACTTCGACGCACTCATCGCTTGGACGAAGGAGAAAGAGAGAAATGCTTGTTATCATCGCATCACTACTCACCCGGAACTTTCCGAACGCACGCCTGAGAAGTACGCTTATTGTGATGAGGATTCTCAATACTACCCGAAGATGCAGAATTATTTCCAGGAGAATGGATATATGCCTGGATTTAGTCCTGATGAGTTGGCCCAGGAATTGGTGTGAGAAGAGTTTAGCGAGAGTCAGAAGAAAGTGGAACTCAAGTGGGTGCAAGTTTTGGAGTTGTTGGATGAACTCAACGTGGAATTGTAAATAGCAGTTATTTGCACCTATCTTTAGGTTGCAGCGTGTTTTACGAATATATATACATATCTCAACTTCTCTTTCCACTGCGGCATTGTTAACTACAAAACGTCCAGTCTTGTAAGAATCGCTTTGCGTACACCACCCTTTTTATTGTCTTAAGAGGGCTGTGGCAATGATATTCATTCTCTAAGAAAGTCTAAAACAACTTCGACTGAAATTCTAGATTGTTGTAAATATTCTTTGATAATAATTGTAATTGTCCTCAACAATTTCGTACATTACTTACGAAAGGCATTAGGTGTATACAAAGAAAAGCTCGTCTCTCTTACTTGTTAAGATTAGGCTTCTAACCCTAACGTTTGAACTCAAGTGTGTGTCATGGTCGCACTTAGCCTAGGAATTGATAGCATCGATATGATGTCGTGAGGGCGATCGCTGATATATCGTTTCGGGTTTTAAGTCTGGCCACTCTCTTGCTAATTCTCAGGAACGTTAAGAACGAGAAAGGAGTGGACTCTACGCGCAAGTGGTGGTGTGGTTCCTCAACAGAAATGAAAGACAGATATTGATACGGGTTAAGACATGATCTCACTTTTTTTCCATAACGAGAAAAAGGTTTGAACGAAAGTCACAGCCAAAGGAGTGGTATTTTCAATCTATTCTTCGAGCATCATCAACCCCGTTGTTTTTCTGGGACTATAAAACATGACAAAATCACAAATCAATCCCCTTCTCTCTCAGTAAGTAAACAAAGTCCCCACGATCATTTGTCAACCCCTGCCCTTCTAGTTCAAAACAACTTAACCTCAAATATTTCTAGCTAAGTTAACTTCAACTGAAGAGTCAAAATCCGAGACTGCAAAGTCCTTGTCTAGCAAATAATGAGGCTAAATTATTGTCTATGGATTCAGATGGTCACATACCGTTGAGTGCATCAATAGGAGCACTTCTAGCCAAGTTGACCTCCACTGAAGAATCAAAATCCGAGACTGCGAAATCCTCGTCTGTTGATAATGAGATTGGTCCCTAATCTCTGTACCGGTGTTGGAAACGTGACTTACCGTTAAGTGCATCAACAGGAGCTACGGGCTCCCGTTTAGCCAAGTTGACCTCCACTGAAGAGTCAAAATCCGAAACTGCAAAATCTTCATCTAGCAACAAGGAGATTAGGCCTTTATCTATGTACCGGTGTTGGAAATGTGATTTACCGTTAAGTGCATCAACGGGAGCAACCGGGAGGGAAATGGCTGTGCCAATAAGCGAAAAGGCGAACATGAGGACTTGGAAACGCATTTTAAGCGAAGGATATATAATGAGGTTTTGAGAGGTCTATGTTCTTGAAAGTTTCACTTTGAAGTTTAGGAGTTTGGTAATTGTAATATTTCGGTGGTGAGAAAGAAACAAAATGGGGAGAAATTACGTAGCTACTATATGCCTGGATCGAGCATTTCGGCGACTTTCATCTGACTCGTGATACCTTCGTAGCGAAGTCGCGATTCACTTGCTGGATAGAGTCTTTCCACACACACACATATGCATACTGCAACTCACCTTGTCATTATTTTTACCCCGATGCATTATTTTATCCAGGCGCCGGATTATAAAAAAGCCAACTTTGAAGGCGCGAGTGCCGATCCTTTTAAAGCAGCATTCTAGCGATATAACGGTATCGGTACATCCACGACATAGCGTGCATATCCGTTCCCGCCAAGTAAGATTCCAAAGGATCCACTTGGCATGACGATTTCAAATTGTGGCTTGTTGCTAGTAAGCTTTACGCCTCTGCCGGACATAAACTCAAATTGCGCCATTGTGTGGAGGAACTACCCTGCAACTCGGGTACGCCCCTTTTCTGCGAGCAACCACACTACACCATTGGCACACTTCGTTGTTTAAAGCTCTTGTTTTGTATTTCCGTCCTTCCTAATCTAGAAATTTGAACGGCTCCTGAGAGGGAATCATCTGGTGTAATTTTTGCCACCCACGTATGTATTTTCAATTCGACCCAGGTATCAGAATTCCCAGTTACCGAGGTGGCCTATCAAATATCTGAAGGCAATCACAAAGCGGAGAAAGGCTAGAAAGGTGTATAATTGTGCGACTCTCTCTTTGCAGCATAAGCTCAAGCCCGTATATGTATGACTGCGGCGTTTTGTTCAACGGGTCTGCCGAGAATCCACTAGTGATCTTCCAAATATTTACTTGCAGACGCAGCAATCAAACCCCACTCAGATTTTTCCAGCTTGATACTTCGTATTAACTCTTCGTGAAAGCCTAGAAGCCCTGTCATCACGGTCCTAAGCTTTCGAAAACTTGGTCTGCACGCAGATCTGTGGTGCTGTCAACTGAGTACAGGTGGTTCTCGGAGAGACTTCAACCGGGTATACATGAACCATACAAGCTATGCGACGTAACTCTGTGTCTCTCCGTGTTTATCGAGCATAGCTCTAATATTCCACCAGATGCGTGGAATATCTGAGCCTGAAGTACCTTCGCAGTCAATTCGCAAGTTGTTGACACAACCCCGCGATCTCCTCGCTCTTACTCTATAAAATTCTTTCTCGTTGCATCCTGTCCAGATGGCTTCTCGAACCGAATCTTCGGAATCGCTTTTGATAGAGGAGGGGTTTGAGTTCAAATATTGTTTACATTGTGGGCAAAGAGCTCCTAAACCAACTTTTGCTAGAAGCTTTACCAGGTCTAGAATCTTTTGGGGCATTTCATCTGGCATTGTCACGACCTTTGCACTTGGGTTAGCTTTTTTATCCGGTCAAGATTCAACTTCACAACGAGGGATTCCCCGAGCCTTGTCACTCTGGAGTATGCATACATATCCATTCAGAAGAAACAGGCTCACATATCAATAGCTCCAGTAACGGATAGCATCAAATACGATGTCCAATTCACACCTCCAGATTATTGGACCAACGGGGTATATATGGGGCCCCCTAGCGATGATCTTGAGAGAGCATGGAACAGACTTATCCATCGTGGGTCTTCTGCATACCAATATGCAAAGAAGAGAAGATAGATCCTGACTGACTCTGAACATCGTAGCAACTCCAGGGCACGTCCATGGCTTCCGGCTTTATCGAGATGAAGCGAAACAGCTGGGGCTCAATGAGAGTGCACTCTTAACAGATAATAACTTTGCTGCTCTCATGACTGTTGTGGGTGTTTTCCAAGTTACTTTTCCCTCTTTCATGTTGTTTGGGGATGGCTGAGACACTATTTTCTTCCTCCTCCAAATATTTCCAGAAAGGGCAATGCTGACTCTCAGATAGCATCATAACTTGCATTGCTTAGTAAGTCTTTTCCAAACACTTAAACAACTTTCCTGGCTTTTAGTATCCTAATTTCTCATAGCGGAGAATCCGACAGACATTTTTCAAGGATCACTACTATCCCGGGTGGCAAGAAAATGGAATTGAAGAGGAAATGCAAGGACATAGCTGTAAGTACAAGAATCCATGTGAGACGTAGTAGCTTACAATACTAGTGCATTGTCTCGAGTCCATACGACAATCTTTGATTTGCCAACCCGAACTTACAGTAATGCCCTATCGCTGGACATCGGGGCCGGATCCTGAATTAATGGCCAACCCAGTAGCAAAACGCGAGTGTGTAAACTGGGAACTTCTAAATAACTCTTTGAAACCAAGGAAATATCATAGAGAAGACTTGATGGGGGTGTAGTTTGAACTGGTTATTGGCTTTACTACACTTGATACTTTATGTTTGTGAAAGCAAGAATCAGCAGACTTGAGTGCAACGGAGGTGACTCCTATAAAATATTGGTGGGCATTCGCTCTGTTGAGATTACTTTTCAAGACATGAAAGACGCCGAAAACTAAATGCCTACTAGCTACCACCCACCACCAGTGAAGTGCATGAACCAACAAGCTCTTGCCCACGTCCACGTGGGTTTGACCAAATTGCCCCTTTTGTGTCCGTATATTGTGCGAGAAGAATGTCGACTGGCCTTCGTTGTGAACTTTTGATGAGTCGGTGTTCAAGGAGACCTAGAGCAAGTAAGATTCAACTCGAAAATCCCGTGTCGCGGCTCTGGCATCGGTTCTTTTACTGCAGTGTGGTCGATAGTATTATCGTGATAAAATACTATAGTATTTTAGATTAATATATTATCATGATATCCTAGTAGTACGTATCTAAATACGCTATAATACGATTGTAATATCGTAATATCATACGGTATATCTTTTAATAACTCGTAAGCGCTAAAACCCACTTTTTCTTAAAATGAGGCTATTTACACTTTTTCTATATACTCTTTTATTACTTACTTATTAGACTAAAATAATTTTTATTCATTAATTTAGTTAATATTTACCTATAATTAAAAGGTAAAACTTAGTAGAATTCAATACACTAGTTTATTATATTCTAGCTAGTAATCTAACGTTATTGTCGTCGAATTAGTACTTAGTATTAAGAGATTTCTAGACATGTTTTCATCTCGCATAGGCCACCTTTTTAACCTTATAATATTTAGGTTAATTTAAAAGCTATTTATATAATTCTTTTTTTAAAATACTCTATTTAAATAGATCTATAATTCTAGCTATTCAGCTATATATTTTTTATATTATACGTTATACTATATAAAGCTAAAATAAAAAGCTAAAAAGAAGTAAGGTAAAATCCGGGGTAAAAAGCTTAAATATTATAGCTTAGTAATACTACGATATTATCATAATATTAATTAAAATACTAATAATATAAAAGATAATATTATTAGATATCGTAGCATTTAAATAGTATAAATAGTACGTATTAAAGTAGGTTTCTAATAATATATCGTAGTAGTATAATATTCTAAATACTATCGACCACACTGCTTTTACTAAATTGGCTCTCGACACTGCCTACCTGGAAGGATTCAACATGATTCAAGAACAGTCTTTTCAAAGCTCAGTTAAGACGGCAGCACTTCACTTACTTGGCAAGAACAATCTGGCGCCCTGTATATTAATCCTGCAAGGTTGCATAAAGCGTAAAGTTTGCCCCCGTGATGATTCCAAATTCGTTCAATAGGAGCTCCTTTTACCATCAAAAGTCTTCTGGAGTTCTCGGAGGAGAGTGCGAAGAAGTTCAAGGCCTATTGACTCGGTGATTCTTTGGAGAAAGCGGATGGAGCTAGTGTTTTGGGTTTCCCTGCTTAATCTGTTATCCTATCCTGTCTTAACGATCCTTCTCCTTCCTACCTCTATTTTAAGGCTATTCTACCTAATCTTATCCTAATATATTACTTCTCCTAGCTACTTTGATCCTATTCTAAAATTTGTTCTACCTATCCTTTCCTATCTAAGGTATTAGAGTAGCCTTTCCTAGCTTATAGAGGAGGCTAGGTAGGGTATATACTAGCCTTAAATATATTATTTATAGTGTTATTAGTAGATTTAGTAGGAGTAGTGCTACCTAAGAAAAGCCTATAATATTAGTCTTTAATTAGTATCTAAAAACAGGGGTTTTACTATAGTAAATCAAGTACTTAGTAGAGTACTTAATTTAGTACTATTTACTCCGACGGACGTAAGCTCTCGTATTTAAGCCTTAACTAGTTTCTAGATAATATATTAATAATATTAATTATACCTCTTAATACCTACGCTATATAATAATATAAGACATATATATTATATATTACTTCTCTTATTATTTATTGTCTTAATTATTACTAATATAAGCTACTCTTTTTTCTATAGACGTTCTAGCTAAGCTAGCACCTAAACACCTACTCTCTCTTATCTACCCTCTCTTAGTCTACTCTCTCTTAGTCTACCCCTTCTTAGTCTACCTCTTCTTAATCTACCTCTTCTCCTTCTTAATCGTTTAAGGCGATCGTTATTAACAATAGCGAATCCGACCTTATAATAGTAATATCTAGCGAAACATCTATCGAAAGTTATAAGAGAAGTAGAGAGAAAAGGACTTAGAAGGTAAGTAGTAGAATAAAGAGAATTAGGTTATTACTAATCTACTAGGATAATACGTAATTTAGGTATAATATCTCGTCTTTTAGCAGCTTTAATAATATTATTATTTTTAATACTTCTTAAATTAGTTTATAATATTAGTACCTTTTATTACTTTTTACTTATTTTAATACTTTTTACTTATATACTTCCTATCTTATCCTATCTTCTTTAACACCTCTTCTTATCTAGCTCTCTCTTTTAGTCTTCCTTACCTCTCCTATTCTAATTTAGTATCTCTCCTACCTAATTTAGCCTAGCCTATAAGTGAAATTAGCTAATCCTCTCCTTTCCTAATAGAGAGAGGTAGCTTATCCTCTCTAGAGTGCTAGGCTAACCAGGGCGGGGAAAGCTAAAACACTGCCGACTTTTCGAACCCCCCACGACCTGAAGATTCTTCTACACATTTCCAGTATCGGCCGAGGATATTTTAAGACGAAAACACATATCTCCAAACGAACCCGCCCTTTCTTCTCCATTTCCGGCCTCTAGAATATATCTATAGGCGTTTTGCATACTTATAACTGCCTTATACATAGTCACCTAGTGTATAATTGTTAGCTAGTTACTCGGTGAAATCAGATACTAGACCTCTAGTAAGATATAACGTTTGTTTATTTTCCTAGCATCTGTAACTACTAATAGCTCCTTACCTAAGTTTTATACTCTCTACTAATTAATAGTATAGTAGAAAGTTCAACTATTATAGTTATATAAACTATTATTAAAATAGACGATTTATAAAGATAAACAAATACTCTATTTAATCTAAATTAATATTTAAAGTACTTTTATTACTTTTCGTTATATATACGTACTTAAGGCTATTTTAAAAATTTCTATATTTAATAGCTAGCTTTAAGTATCTTACTCTATACTCTCTTATATACCTTTCTAGACTAATTAGAAAGCTCTCTAAGTATCTTACTAATATAAGAGTAAAAAGAGTAAGTACTATTAGCTACTTTAAGTAAGGTTACTTAACTTATTAAAAGAAGCTACTAAAAATATAAGAAAGGAAATAGCTTTAAAAGTAATATATAAAGAACTATAAGTAGTATTTAAAGTCTATCTTCTAAGTATTTAAATATCTATATCTAATACTCTATTATCTAAAGTATATACTATAGCTCTATAGTAAGAACTATGTTCTAAATATAATATATGATTATTAATATTAATTATTTAGAGATAGTATTATAAAGAGCTAATATATTAGTTTCTTATAAAAGAGCTTTCTTTCTAGTAAAAGAGTAGTTTTATAAGAGATTAAGAATCGAAAGTAAATAGCGCTTAAAGTACTATTATAGAGTATATAAGTAACTCTATATCTAATATTATTATCTCTACTCTTATATACTTATAATCTGATTTACTTGATTATAGATATATAATTAATAGTAATTAACACTTTTATTATCTAAATAATCTTAAATACCTAGAATATCCTTTAAATTAATTAAATAGTAACTGTTCTATCTCTTGAATACTACCTCTTAGAAATAAGAGTATTCTAGTAAGAAAACATAGATATTTAAGTTAGTTATTATTTACTATTTTTACTATATTACGTTATCTATTTTTAAGTAAATTAAAGCTAGTATCTTAAGATTATAACCTGAGATAGTATCTACTACTTTTATTTAAAAGATAGAGGTAATTAGAGTATAAAAGAAGAAGGATATTAAGCTTTAAGAGAATACTTAAATCGAGAAAAAGTATAAACTAACTTAAATATCCCTCTTTTCTAACTAGAATACTCTTATTTTTAAGAGGTATTATTTAAGAGATAGAACAGTTACTTTTTAGTTAATTTAGAGGATATTCTAAGTATTTACGATTGTTTAAAGGACAAAAGTGTTAAATACCGTATAATTAAATATTTGTCTTCTTTAGTAAAAGTAACGTCTTAATATTAGAGACGTATATATATAAATACTCTACTATTAACTAAATCAGTATTCTTATACGTAATCTCTATAGTATAAAGGAATCTCGTAGAATTCAACAAACGACGAGCTGGAACGTATAGGAAAAAGTCGGAATATTTCGTGTCTAATAATTTACTCTCAAGGACGCGTTTCTCTTTCAGGAGCTCCTGGTACCCGTATAATATCCGAAACATTTCTCCCATGTACAGAATTCTCATGTGCCCAGTTTAGGATCTTGTCGTAAGGTCGGCATTTATGAAGGCTGCTAACAATCAGCATTAATGATGTCTTGTTGGGATTTCAGGCATAATTTACGTATTGAAATCTGGGAAGGCTTGTTTCCAGCCTTTGGCCCACACATATGTGACCATACCTACATCAGGATCACACATAAGCTATAATTACGTTATTCAAGCACTCACGGCATTTCTGCTCGAGTAAAAGGTCCAAAAGGGCTGACAAACCTTTTGACGTAGCATGTCTATACAGTGATCTACAAATGGTTAGCAAATGTCCCTTTCATCCGCTTCAGATATCTGGACTGACCTATGTGATATCTCAAAGTTTCCTGGTCTTTCCACTCTTCGTTCTTTTTGCTGTAATAATCCATGTATGTTGCCTGGCGAAGCATGTTTACACAATGAAGTTGGTGGAGAAATTCGATACCCGCAATATAACCACCACCCATTTCTTCTGTGTACTGAGCAGCAAAATCCGACGCTTTGATTTTGGCGACCTCATCTTTTGAAAGTCGCACCAAGCCGCCATCTGGATAAGTTATCGCCTCCCATGCGTTGTCGATTTCCTGACTTGGAGGGCCACGAAATTGGTTTGACATCCTCAGAGCGCCATTAAAGCGTTGGAGCTCCATGCTTTCGTCGTCCTCGTAAGATTCAAGAGCAGGAGACCAGAAATGCGTCTCCTTGATACAACTGACGTTGGTGGAATGAACGGCCAAAAAAAGAAGAAAAGAGAAAGTTAAGCCAAGGGTAAACCCAACTGCAGCGGCGTAATAATTTGTGTATCTCGCCTTATTCACACGACGAGGGGTTTCTGGGACCTCGTCGCTGGGATTCTGCTCCACCTTGTCATAAACGAGTGTCGTTCTCATAATGTGTGAAGAAACAAAGACGATCATGAAAGTTGGACAAATGCGAGTGAGGAGCGAGAGATAGCACCGCTATGTCTCTCGGATGAATGGCCACAAGCGACAGTCAAATTGGAACTTTTGGCAGTTAAGTTTTGATGCCTGTAACCAACATGTGCCTCTGACATGCATGCTGCTGTTGGAACGAACCCCTGATTAGGTGGCAGCACCCAAAAAGCCCAACTACTGACACTGGACTAGGATCAGCTGCACGGCTTGATGCCCACAATATCAGGAAAACGGTGTACGTTATATTGTGTTTGATTTCGGAGTAATAACCCGAACAGGGAATGTGGAATTCCAGCCCCCCCCCCATCGCCGAGAAATCCTGTTTTTGGTACCAGGCGGGGACTCAATTGAATGCAAACTAAACACTCAGGTTTTGACTTCAGAACCATATCCGGGAGTTTTCAGAACATTCATGTTGAAGAGATCATGTTCGGCAGACCAAGAGACCCTGTATTCCAATATGCCCCCCTACCCAATGGACGGTCGCATACAGGCGACTGTATCTTCCACTTGTGGAGAGAAGCACTGATTGTCGTTCTTTCTGTGGCATGTATAAGTCTTACACTTGCAAATACACTGCAACCACTGGATGAACAAAATCGACGTAGTGTTCAGCAATACCGTATGTAAAATATTTTTCACATTCGAGAATGAAGCTTATACACTTAGGTCTCACATCGGAGGAAACCCACTGGAAACAATTTCTTTGGAATACAAAGATCTACAGCTCAGAAGATCCAGAAGATGAAGCGACAATCAACGCTGCTTGGGAGCGCATCGTTCCTGCTTTTGGAATTATCTCGGTCGACCATCAATGGGCAGTCCAGCACAATCTTCCGGACACGATGAGCCTTCCTTCGAATGATACAAAGGGAGTTTACATTATTGATGCGTACGTTCTTATTCAATCAATCATTGGGAGTTTTTTTTCCTGAAAGAATGAAAACGAAACTGACAATTGGACAAAGCTATCATCAGATCCACTGCCTTACTATTATTCGGAAAACATTGGTCGAAATTGCGGCGGGAAAGCCTCCCACTGTTGCAATACAACACTCTCGCCATTGTTTTGACAGTTTATTGCAGTATATTGTCTGTGGAAATTCTGGAGACACATTATTGTACACCTGGGGAAGAAACCAGACTGGCAATAACCAGCTTCGTAATTGTGTAGATTGGGGAAGTAGGAGAAAATGGGCGCGCATGAACACTGCTTGTTACAAGGATAGCGACCACCCAATACCCTTGAACGACCACTTTGGAAATTGCGAGAGCCATGATGATGGTATCCAGACATGATAGTCTATAAAGCCTTTTAAAAACAATGGAATGATAGTTGTCCGACTCAAATTCTCGCAATCTTGAGATGAAAGAATGATTCGGTGAAAAACAGTAAAAAGGTCAAAGCCACTTTGTGGACTGTAAGGAGTAGAATGGATAATTCGAGCAAATGAACGAAAAAGGTAGTTTTCTTAGTTATGTTTTATGCTTCATAATACCGATTGAAAGCCAAGGAGAATTCCCACGAATGGATCTTAGTTCACCAACCTTCACCGATTTGAGTGCCATCCTCCACATTCTCGTCCCGTTTCCAACCTTCGCCGATTTGAGTGCCATCCTCCACATTCTCGTCCCGTTTCCAACCTTCGCCGATTTGAGTGCCATCCTCTACATCCTCGTCCCGTTTCCAGCCTTCACCAATTTGGGTGCCATCTGTTGACTCTTCGACGCGTTTCCATTGCTCTTTGTTGAGACCAACAGCTTCGATTGCTCTGGTAGAGTGAACAGCTGGCTCTGAATAGGTTAGTCTTTGATCATACTTCATTGCGAAATCATCAGCTTACTGGGCATTGCGAGAACCCCGCTCATCAAGCAAAAGCTTGCAAACCACAACGTCTTGACCTGCATTCTTTTTGGTGGTACGGTTTGACTTGGGAGAAAGGTAGTTTTTGAGAATCTCAGGTGATTATTTCCTGATTCAAGTGGTTAATGTGACGATCCATGGAAGAAAACAAGGAGACAGAAAACGATCGAAGCGACACTAAATATTCCTACATTTCACGCTTCCAAAGCCAATCATGGCTGCATGCAAGAGGCGTCAACTATTCTCAAAGTGTGGGCATATCCTTGTTGAAGCTTGCAACAAACTGAGTGGTCAATAACCTGGGCCTCCGAGCCAACGAGAGTCACACGGTTCCAGGCTAATGACAAGCAACCTTTGGCGAGACTCGCACCCGGCGATTCTTCCGGTTCACTTCGCACGTCAGCAGCAGGGTAACTCTAATGAAGGATGGATATTGCATGAATCTTCCTTAAGCGTTCAAACTTTGCCAATTATTGCCATGTTGGTCACAAGATTTTGGTGGCTTCGCCCCTTTCGCCTAGCTCGCTTATTGGGGGTATATAGCACCCCAATCTTAACCACACCAACAACCACACACCGATATATAACACGCTAAAAAGTTTACGACAAAAACCTACAAGATCAGCTTTTACTAAGGGGTTCTATCGTTCTTGTGAAATCGAATTACATTCAGGCCTGGTTCCATCCGCAATCGTTATCTCCGTACTCTCTTGACCTGGAAGTTCTTCAGTCTTCCCACCATGTCAGACTCCACTGAAGAGCAGAGCTTACACCACTTCGAAGAGGATTGTAAGGACGATGACACCCCAGGCGCAGGCGTACCCTCGCGCCCCCTTTCATTTCTCCCCTCCAAGCTTTCTCACCCAGCGTTGATGATGGTCCTTGCGATCGGCTTACTCATTTGCAATATAACGCTATATGTCCAAAATAGACGCTTAGGGCTTGCTCTCGAAGACAAGGGATTTAGTATGCCACTACAAGTTTTCGTTCTCTCGATGTTGCTAACTGCGCGTACAGCTGGAATTTACAAACACGGCAAGACTTGGGAACAGTTCCAAACTTATACCAGGTACAGTGACATCAATCAATCAGTATCTGATGTAGCCTGGGCCACCTTCAATACCACTGGTTTTGTTGCAATTCCTCATGGTGAAGCAGCAGATTTTGGCCTCCCGTTGGCGGAAGATTTTCCGGATGATTCCCAGAAAGGTGTATATGTTCTTAGTGGATTTCACGAGATTCATTGCGTGGTATGCAAGTTCTAGCCCGGTCCTCGCAAAAATGTTGACATGGAAACAGATTTATCTCAGAGAGGCAATTAAGGAATTGATGGCAGGAAGGGGTGTGGGAGACCGGGTGATACATATCAATCACTGCTATAACGCTTTACGCCAATCAATAGAGTGTAGGGCGGATGATACCCCGCTCTATATTCCATATAGATCCCGGCTTACAGGTGATGGGCAGTTCAGGGCATGTCAAGACTGGAATGCACTTACGAACTGGGCGAAAGATCACAGCGCATGTTGGCCGACAGGGCATTGTGCAGATTTTAAATGAATGAATTATTTAATCAACACAACGGCGTGATTCTAAAAGGAGATTTCAGGATGCTATTTCCATCACTCCACTAATTCGACCTCAGGAAGATCTTCGACCTTTCTGTCTGTGTCTTTGGTAAGATTTACAACCATGCTCTCATAGTCCACTAGTTGTTGGGCGCGTATGTTGTATATAAGTTGGCTTTTTAATTGGCACTCGGCATGAATCAGGAAGCCAGGATCTTCGACCGATGCAAGAGAGTGATAGTGAGCAGCATTCTACAGTGGGATTGGAAGCATCACTATTCTTATGGCAAGAATTATCGGTAACGGGGATACAGATCTGCAACGTGATGCCTTCCCTACTCTCGTATACGATAACCGGCATGTAAATCCTTCCTGCCTTGCTAGGTTACCTAAAGAGCCGCACTTGCACATACGCCCCTTCGTCAGCTGAAAGAAGGAGAGAAACGGGCGAACCGAAGTGATGGGAGTGAAACACAAAGTTTCTATTAAGTACTGATGCATCAGTGTGGTCGATAGTATTTAGAATATTGTACCACCACGATATATTGTTGGAAACCCACTTTAATACGTACTATTTATACTATTTAAATGCTACGATATCTAATAATATTATCCTTTATATTGTTGGTATTTTAATCGATATTATGATAATATCGTGGTGTTGCTAAGCTATAATATTTAAGCTTTTTACCCCGGTTTTTACCCCACTTCTTTTCAGCCTTTTATTTTAGCTTTATATAGTACAACGTATAATACAAAAAATATATAGCTGAATAGCTAGAATTATAGATCTATTTAAATAGAGTATTTCAAAAAAAGAATTATATAAATAGCTCTTAAATTAACCTAAATATTATAAGGTTAAAAAGGTAGCCCGTATAAGATGAAAACATGTCTAGAAATCTCTTAACACTAAGTACTAATTCGACGTTAGATTACTAGCTAGAATATAATAAACTAGTATATTGAATTCTACTAAGTTTTACCCTTTAACTATAGGCAAATATTAACTAAATCGATAAATAAAACTTATTTTAGTCTAATAAGTAAGTGATAAAAGAGTATATAGAAAAAGTGTGAATAGCCTCATTTTAAGAAAAAGTGGGTTTTAGCGCTTACGAGTTATTAAAAGATATACCGTATGATATCACGATATTACGATCGTATTATAGCGTATTTAGATACGTACTACTGGGATATCATGATAATATATTAATCTAAAATACTGTAGTATTTTATCACGATAATACTATCGACCACACTGTCAGATGCATAAAGCCTCTGATACTAGGAAAACCAGTAGCGTTATTCTAGGATGACGATAACTATTTTAAAATCAAAGGCATTTTAAAAGAGAGTTTGTTCTACATGAAAAGCGACGATTGATGCTCGGCTGGGTTTTTACGTACCGGTGATGGAAATGGAAAGTTGGCCGGTGATTTGCATAGTTCGGTGCCAGGATGCATGTATGCGTCACAAGAGTAGTATCTGTCGAACGGCCTAGGGTTAAATTGTCAGGCTCACACTCGCCATTAGCGTCGTAATCCGGTCTTACATGCATATGCGACGCAAGGGTGGTGTTGTATCCAACTTGCGCACTACTCTTCCGCATTCAAATGTTGGACTATATACAAGGATGGCCGTCTTGGCAAAATACTTGAGAACTCAGCCTTACCAAGTCTCGCTTCGGCGCCAAGGGCAAGTCATGGCGACATGGTGTTGGATGGCTTAGAGCGAGTAACAACGTTAGCGTGGTGCAGCAAGAGCGTTGCCAAAGCCACGTACTACGTCTCTGGGAATGGTCCAAGGCACAGTTTAAGCACGACATGCCATGAGATACTTGGAGAGTAATTCGGGTAAGGTTCTCTGTGAGGGCACATTTCCCTTGAAAACGAAGTTGGTTACAACTAAACCATATCGAATTAACTACATTTGACGCTCAAAAGGATTGTTTGGAACCTATTTGCATCTTCTCATTTACGTGGTTGTATTCAATGCTGCTCCACCTCGTTGTGAACTCGAATTCCATTTAATCCCCCGCTTTCTTGTCTCTCCACATCTGAACCAACGACAATATTTGTCATCATAGTTCCTTCATTGTGGCCACGAAGACTTGAGTACGACAGCGATGGTTTCGCAGATCGGCCCACGCTTTCAAGACCTTGGAATCCGGGCTCTATGTTTGAGCTGGAAGGTAAGGATCTCAAAGTGAAGGCACTTTTGATGCCGCTGAGGATACCCCCAAGAGACATTTTGCCCCAAAGAGGCCGTAACGTAGGGAGGCAAACAACAATGACACCAAGACCACATTCAATCATTGTCCAGAATAGAAGGTAGGTGATCAGTGCTGAAAAGAGGTTAGCAATTGGCAATCAAAAGAAGGCGTCGGTAGAGAAAAGAAAATAACGGGTGCCTTACTCTCCCCATCAGACTGTGCAAATGCATTGATAATATATGTAATGTAAATCGCCATTCGTGTGGCCGAGGCTGCAATCGTACTTTGGAAAAGTCAATAGAGCATCTTTGATATTCACAGCAGTCAACTTACAGGAGGCCGACAAGAAACACTGCTGCCACAGCAATCTTGCGTCGAAGAGTCATGTTCAGTGCCCAGATCTATCGATGGAAATCAGCCTTTTTTGGTCAGGGTCCAGCGTTGCATAAACAACTGGATTGTTCTACTGACTCTTGGGAGGGGCAGTGACCATATCAAGACATCCATAACAAAATCAGAAATGGCGTAACCTTCGAGGAATGGTAATTGCGCGCTACACTCCTTCGCAACAACTGCTACTGGAGCCCAAGCAAATTTTGGATTGCCTCCACAGAGGAATATAGCCCCAATTCCGAAGGCCGAAGTCCAAACAACCACCAACACAATCATGACCATTACAATAATGCCAAAGACAGTTCTCCCGACTAGTGCGCTGCAGAATATCTTTCGGTAGAAGAAGAGGATACTGAGTTTGAGTAATCCAAATTCGAAAATAACAATGAAATCGAAGAAATATTGGATCTTGGCACAAGTTAACTCCACATATCGAAACCAGAAATGAGAATTATATGCCTTTTGCAATCGAATTTGCTGCGGGGAATCCGAGAAGAGATATCCCTCTGGGCCTGGGACATTTGGAGCCGGTAGAAGTTCGCCAAGAGAGTGAGTCGTTGCCCCCCAGATCAAAAGTCCGGCAAGGGCAAATTCTAGTACCTAGAACGGTAACTAAGTTATCCAATGCTAAGAATGAGATTCAATCATTTACTTACTAGAGCTGGAAGAGTCAACCAATCATCTATTCCGACGCTAAGTTTTGCCTTTCTTCTTGTGTAGAAGCGCAACGCTACAAAAATAACACCAAGAACTGAGAACAGGACGCTTATGACTAGCACTGCAGCTGGAGTGGCATATGTTCTCGCCATCGTGTCGGCCACGCGAGAGTTGAAGCAGGCTTAGTTGAAGTAAAAATCGGGGAAATATCTTCTGACTTGGTTGGGTTGGCTGTTGTCGGAAGCCAGTCGGGTCTTAAGAAGTCTCGTGCTACAAGGTTCCAACCGGCAATTGGTAGAATTTAAAATAATAGAAATTGGATGGAAAGAAGGTACAAAAACGGTAGGAGATCTGCGTGTACGGCTCAGGGGCAATGTAGTGTGTGTGGTAGTAGACTCAGAAAGGTTGTTGGTAATATGACAGGGAAATACGATTCGCACACCGACTATATCTCAGTGGCATGGTCACATCGAATATGGCACAGAGAAGATTCGCTCGCAATTTGGCTTTGTAATCGAGCCAATGTGAGACCAACGGCATATACAAATTAACTGCAGTGAAACCAACTGCATCGGGGCCTTCAGACTGCATTGAGAACCAACTAACTACTACCTCGTTGTACCCCACAGCGCAGAAGGGGGATTATTTAGGCACCATTACCCCACCCCCCAACAGCATCTAGCACGCCAAGTGGCATGTTTTGATGTTTTGATGTTCGTCAGTCTTACATGCATACCTGCAGGCGCTGTGTTTGGCTGTGAAAATGGTTGTGCGTCAACATACCCGGCAATTAAGGGGGGAGAGAGTACTGGGGTTGGGGGATCTCCGGCGAAAGCCCCGGTAATGAACCGCAAATACCCCGAAACTACAGCACACCCCTTCACCAGGCAAGAGACGAAGAACCGTCTTCTCAATTTCAACATTTCCCTCCAAAGTTACCTACGACCTTTACAGTATGGCTCTTTTTCGCTTGCTAGAGGCTTCGGTGGTTTTGTGTCTGCTATTGCTAGCATTTGAAGCTATTCGCAGGCTCTATTTCCATCCTTTATCCCATATTCCAGGTCCCAAATTTGCCGCGCTGACTTGGTGGTACGAATTCTATTTTGACGTGATCCAAGGTGGAAGGTACGTCTTCAAGATTCAGGAGCTTCACAAGCAATATGGTAAGCATTCATTGCAAGAATCTGTGAAAGCTCACTCGGTTTCTCACCATTTCATTAGGTCCCATCATCCGTATTACTCCGGATGAACTCCACGTCAATGATGTTGGCTTTCTCGATGTGGTGTATGCGCCATCCACATCACGAAGGGACAAATATGATTATCAGTTGAAGACTTTACGTGTCCCTGGTGGTGTGGGCACGACCGCAAATTTTGATCTTCATAAAAAACGCCGCGATGCACTCACACCATTTTTCAGCAAGCGGAATGTAGCATACCTGGAACCTCTGATTGTTGAGAAGGTCGGCCAATTATGCGACTTGCTACAAGAGCATGCGGCCACAAGCACACCAGTCAACTTATCTAACACTTTCTTTACATTTTCTAACGAGTAAGTGATTTTAGCATGTTTTACTACAGAGAAAGCTGACTACAATAGTATTGTCACGAACTTCTTATTCGCCCACAAAACGGACCTCCTAGCTGATGGCGATCTTGCTGCCAAGCAACGTCAAAATAGTAACGAGCTTTTGATGGGCATCAATATCAACAAACATTTCCCTTGGATTCCTGACTTTCTCGAGTCTCTTCCGCTATCAATTAGCAAGCCAATTATGCCACCCGGCTTGATTGACATGCTGGAATTATCTGCTGTAAGTTTTAGACAACGCCAGTTGACGGTCTATTGCCACTAAAAAAACGAAATAGAGAGTTCGTGCTGAACTGGTTGGAATCATGAATAACAAAAGCTTAACGACTGAAAATGAAAAAGCCCTAGGTCCCACTGGAAAGGAGTCGGTTTATGACTCTGTGCTAGACAATCCTGTTCTACCACCGTCTGAGAAATCCTTATTGCGCCTTGAACAAGAAGGAACCCTGCTCGTTCTCGCCGGTACTGAGTCACCCGCGAAATCGCTCAACATAATCTTCTACCACCTTTTGGCAAATACATCGATAATAAGTAAGCTTCGTACCGAAATCGAAACTCTTCCGAGAACCGCGAGCTGGAACCAACTCGAACAACTCCCATATTTATCGGCAGTCATTGAAGAAGGAAATCGACTCTCTTTTGGTGTTACCGCTCGCGAGGCAAGAATCGCGTACCAACCTCTCACATACACACCGACAGTTCATGTAACCACGCCGAAGTCTCAAAAGTCATACGTCATACCCTCTGGCACTCCTATAAGCATAACAACACTGAGCGCCCATACATCTCCGAGTGTTTTCCCCAATCCTTTTATATTCGACCCTGAACGATGGCTTGGCGATGAGGGGCGTGAGCTTCGGAAATTCCAATGTGCTTTCAGTAAGGGGGGGAGGAAGTGCTTAGGTATTGAGTTGGCACGGGCAGAGCTTTACCTCGTGACAACTGCCTTGGTTAGGAATTTTGAAATGGCCTTATGGAAAACGGACGAGAGTGATGTTGCTTTCGAGCATGATTATCACGTTGCTATGCCACAACCGAGTTCGAAAGGGGTAAGGGTTGTACCAACAGCTATTTGAAGTCCAAGGTGTACCTCCGGGCTCCATTTTCGGGACACTTATTGAACTTTAGGACTTAGTATAAATTACATTTATTGGTGGTTGCTCTTATTTCAACTTTTACGAGTGTGTCAAATTCTCTTCAGTAGCTAAACGTTGTTTTTTTTTGGTTTTTAGCCATCTCAGGCACTTGCCAACCCTCCCTAATCATCCTTTTTATGTCTAAGAGCCTGTTTGGCTCGTGCATATCTAGGATATACACTACCAAAAACTATAAGGTAATATATCTATATATATCTTAATTCTATATATATACTAGTGTTTGGTATATATATTTAAAAGTGATATAAATCCCTCGTTTAACCTTATATATCTTAGTATATATATAAATAAGATATATACTACTAAAAAAAGATTTAGCTCTCTAGATTTATTTATTTATTTATTTATTACTATTTAACGTTAGGCAGAGTCTAGATCGCGTAGTCTAGGTCCTAAAAAGTCTTAAAAGAGGGTAAAAGACGCTAGAGGGGTACCCTAGGCTATAGAGGGCGTAAACGAGTAAGCTAATTTATAAAAGATAGTTTAAAGAGAAGCTCTACTTTTAGAATAGCTCTTATTCTTAAATAGTTTAATAAGTTAGAAGAAGATAAAAGAGATATATAAAGGTATAAGAGAGAGGAGAGAGATAAAGTAATTAAACTATTTTAAGAGATAGATCTTTATAAAGAATTTAGTCTTAGTATAGACCTTATAAAAGAGTTCCTTAGACCTAGGTCTAAAAAAGAGTTAAGGCTTTCTCTTAGCCTTAGTTAATAGCCTTAGGTTCTTCTTATTTATAAGCTTATAAAAGAGTAAGTAGAATTATGTCTTTACCTTCTTATATTTATAGTTCTTTAACTCTAGAAGTATATTAAAGTAGAAGAAGCGAAGATAGTATACTATAAAGTCTCTATAGCTAGTATAAGCTATAATTAGCTAAGCTAGGACCTCTCTTAATAGCTTAAGAGTCCTAGGCTTTAAAGACTAGGAAGTAAGACCTAGCCTCTTATAGATATCTAGGAGTATAGTCTACTAGAGTTGATTTATAAGCTTAATTCCTATCTTCTTAGTCTTATAATTAAGTATAGTAGTATAGAGTAAGAGGTAGGAGCTAGGAGAAGGAGTTAAGCGAGCTGCTTTCCTTATAGCTTAGTCGGTTATTATATTACTATAGATTCCTATATAACTAAAGTACTATCTTATTTAAATTTTCCTAGGGTATAGCTAGGTAAAGTCGAAGACCTTATTAAAAGTTCCTTATAACGTGCTATAAGACTAGTAAGTTAGTTAGAGTATAGCTTTAAGGTTATTAAGGTAAATCTAGTATTTTATAGCTAAGGACTAAAAAGGGGATTTAAAAGCTAGTTTAAGGCTATATAAGGTAGCTTTTACCTTTATATTATAAATTTCTAAGGTTTTACTAAAAGGAAAGAACTTTATATTTAATATAACCCTTTCTCTTATAAGATATATACCTCTATTAGTACTTTTATTATCTAAGTAAGAGCTATTAGTAAATATAACTAAGTTTATAAGAGGGACTAAGGTAAGGAATTTAAGGAATTTAGCTTTATAGGATTCTTTATTACTATTAAAGCTTAGGTCTACTATCTTAAAGAGATAGGTTTATTAGTTAAAACCTCTATTCTATAAAGGGTTTTAAATTAGATTAATTTCTTTTAAAAGAGAGAGAGGTTAAGAGGACTAGTAAATAAGCCTAGTCTTTAAGTAAGGGTTATTTAAGTATTACTTAAGTAGGTAAGCTAAGTTAAGACGTTAGGTTCTAGCTTTAAAGGCCTTGCTTTTAGTAATAAGAGTAATCTTAGTAGCTAGTAAGCTAGATTCTATAAAGAGTATTAAGATAGAGGTAGTTTTATAGACTAGGAGGATAATTCTAGTATACTTTATAACTACTCTATTTAAGAGTATTAGGTACTAGCTAATCTAGTTATTTATAGAGCTTATACTACTTATTTTCCTTATATAACCTAGGTACTAGGTCTTATATCTAAAGTAGGTAATTAAAAAGATATAAGCTATAGTAGCTTATTTTAAGAGGTATAGAGAGAATCCTCTTACTATATTTATTATACTTTTAAGAGTATTAGCTATAAAAGTAGCTTTACTAGCTATTCTTTTAATATAGCTATAAAAAGTAAGATAAGGGTTAAAGAAGATGCTAAGCTATTAAAGCTCTTCTATAAGCTCTATTATCTTACCTTTAACTATAATAAAAGAGGAAGGTTAAATCTCTCTTCTTTTTTACTTTCTTTTATAAAAGAAGTAGATAAGTTCTAACTTTTTAGTATTAAAAGTAATACTCTTATCTATGTCCTACTTAAGTATACTAGTTACTTATTCTATAAGTAGCTTAATATTCTCTACCTTTAAGAGACTAGAGGTAAGTAGTCTAATGTTATTAGTATAGCTAAATCTCTATACTACTAGAAGTGAGCTAACTCTTAGCTAAAAGAGAGATTAGATATATAGTATAAAAAGGATTAACAAGATAGATAAGCCTTAAGAGAGGCTATATTTAAGTAAGGTAGCGTCTCTTATCTCTTTATTAAGCTTTACTTTTATAGATCTATTAGTTAAGAAAGAGGAGACCTATTCTATAAGGTAGTATAGCTATTCTTACTCTTTAAGTCTTTTAATTAGGTAGCTAAGGAGTACTATATTAAAAGCCTCTTTAATATTAAGTATAAGAAGAGAGGCTTTTTATTTATCTATAAGAGCTAACTTAATATTAAAAGTAAGGTAGGTAGTAAAGTCTATAGTAGCCTTTAATAGAAGAGTGTTAAACTAGTTTTAACTTAGAATAGTGTATTTAATAGCTATTTAAGAGACTTACTTAGTAAGAAGCTTTTTAAGCCCTTTTCTAAGAATTAAGAGTAATATAATTAGTTAGTATACTTAAGAGAAAGATTTATCTTTCTTATTAAGCTTAGGAATAATAGTAATAATAATAGTATAGAAGATCTTTAAGTAAAAGCCTATCTTAATATAGCTTTTAAATAAAGAGAGGATAAGGCTTAATATTTATAGCTAGGCTACTTTAAAAACCCTTATTATAAGCTCGTCCTCTCTTAGTATAGTTAAAGCTTTATTAAGGATTAATTCCTTAACCTTATATAAAGTAAGGTTAGCTTATAAGAGAGACTAGGAAGTAGTAGTTAGAGTATTAAATAGAATATCTTTAACTTTAGCCTTATTTATAAGTAGCTCTTATACTAAGATCTTTTACTTTTCTTAAGTAGTAAAGCCTAATTAGCCTACTAAGTCTTTTAAGAGTAAGGACTTATAGACTCTAGTGTTCTAGTATTATTTATAAATCTTGAAAACGTCTTTGTTTCTTATTACCTTATTAATTAGATTATAGAAGTATTCTCTTTTTACTTTCTAGATCTCTTGTCTTAGACTCTTATAAAGAGACTTTAAAGCTTATAGGTTTATCTTATATCTTTATACTTACCTAGCCTTAGTAGCTACTACCTAGTACTTCTTATTCTACTAAGGGTATCTAAATCTATAACTAAGTCCTTACTTAGTACTATAAAGGTATGTACTATATACGCTCTTAGTAATAAATCCTACCAGAGCCTCTAGTAAATTAGTATTTAGTTACTCTATAAGTTTAAATAGCTATTATATTTTAAGTTTACTTTAAAGAGTTATTTTAAAGGTTTTAGTATTAAGAGTACTAAGCTTTAAAAGTAGGTTCTTCTCTATTAGATTTCTTATATATAAGAGCTAAGTAAGAAGTAAGAGGTAATCTAAGCTATATTTAAAAGAGAGGTCTACCTTAGTAGAGGCTCCTCTTTAGAAGAGGTTACTAAAGTAAAAGATAAGGTTAAGAGTGTTATTAAAGTTATATATTTATATTCTAAAAAGAGTAGAAAGTTATAGCTCTCTATTCTCTACTTAGCTAATAAGTAGGAAAGACTATATACTTTCTTAGCTAAGGAAGTCTAGTTATTAGAGCTAGCTTTTTAAATTTAAATCTCTAGTTATAAGAGTATTTATAGTATAAATATATTCTAAGTTAAAGATAAGATTAATAGCCTCTCTAGCACTCTTAGTACCTAGAAGAGTATTATATATATTAAGAATATATAGTAGGAGGCTTTAAGAGAGTATAATCTTAATATAAATAAGGTCTTAGTAATTAAGTAAGAGTATAATTAGTAATTATTAGCTTAAGAGGATACCTACTCTTTTTTATATAAAAGTAAGTATTTAAAAGTAGTCCTTATTCTAGTTATAAATAAGTAAAAAGCAAGTATAGTTTAAATAGTATCTTATAATCTAATAGTTAATCTCCTTTTAGTAAATATATAGTTCTTATATAAGAACTATATCTACTTATCTAGAGTATATAAGTTAGAGAGCTAGTTCTTAGTACTCACTAGACTTATATATATTAATTTATAAGACTTAAAGATAGTATTATTTAAAAGGTCCTCGTCTACTTATAAGAGAGAGAGATTAGAGTAGGTGTTAGAGCTCTTAAGTTAAGAGATAGAGTATAAGAGTAGAGAAGAGGAGGTGTTTAAGATAGCCTCCTTACTAAACTAAGGGTCTAGAGGAGGAGGAAGGGTAATAGAGTAGTCTATTTCTATATCTATAAAGCTATAAAGTAAATCGTTCTCTTTTCTTAATTATTACTTAGAGTATACTTATTAAATAGATCTTATATTCTCTACTAAAAGTAGAGGTCTAGTAGCTTTTAGCTAGAGTTAATATATAATATTATCTAAGATATAAGAACCGCTATAGTATAAGCACTTTAATTTATATTAAAAGTACTTAATATATTAAAGATAGAAGTCTTTTAAGTATTTTATACTACTATAGAAGTAGTATTATTAGCTTTTATTATAATTCTAGATATTATACTATTACTAGTACTTTAAGTACTAAATTATAGTAGACTTCTTTAAGAGGTGCTTTAAGTAGACTCTACTACTTAGAATTAAAGTTATATTTAAGATAGTAGAGAGGCCTTTTATATCCTCTTCTTTAAAGAAGGCTACTTAAGTAGTATAGAATAGGTTATTTAAGAAAGAGCTAGTAGCTATATAAACTCTTATAAAGTTAGCTCTAATTCGTTCTTTAATTACTAATACTACTACTTTAAGAGTAGTAAGAGCTAGGGTTAATTAAATTACTCCTACTTAAGTAATCTAGATAGATTCTATCTTTTAAGAGATATCTAAAATATAGAAAGCTGTCTAGTCTTATAGAAGCTCTATTCTAGTAGTACTAAAAAGAGTTTATATACTAGCTTTCTTTACTAAGAGAGATTATAAAGCTTCTTTATCTTTAGAGATAATAGTAAAGCTAAAATTAACTAAGAGTACCTTATATACTAGGTCTTTATATCTAATTCCTAAGTTATAAAGTACTAGGAAAATAGTATAGGTAGAGTAGACTCTATCTAAGGAGTTAAGTAGGATTTAGACAAAGAGCTTAGATCTCTTATTCTTATTCTTCTAAATAGAAGAGAAAGAGTAAGGTAGAGTTATTATTATTATTATTATCTTCTTTAAAGACTTAGTAGTTTAAGGTATCTTTTTAGGTAATAAAACATCCTTAGTAGTCTATATATAAGAAATTTTTCTTATAGTATTTAAAAAGGAGAGAAAGGTTAGAAAAGGCGTAGTAGCGTTCTTATACTCTAAGTAAGTACTATAGGCTAAGAGAAGAGGAGGTAAGGTCTCCTTAGTATATACCTTATAGTAGAAGAGGCTAAGGTTAGTAACCTAGGTATAGAAGGTTTAAAGAAGAGGTAAGAGATCTAAGAGAGCGCTATTAAGAATAGTGTTTAAATAGTAGTTTATAACTTCTCTAATATCTCTAAAGAAGGTTTAGGCTATAGTATCTTATTTAAGAGACCTAGAAGTCTTAAAGATAAAACGTTATTAAATAGCTATAATAAGAGGAATTAGGCGAACCTCTCCTCTTCTTATCTCTCTTCTTAGAGACGTAGGTAAGGACGGAGGGCTTTCTAGAAGAGACTCTATAAAAGGAATTTCGCTTCTTAATCGAGTATAAGTGAGATTAAGCGTTTTAGACCAAAAAATTTAGTCTCTGAAAAAAGATATATTTAGCTCTCTAGAGATATAAATCTTTAAAAGTTCGTATATATCCCTTCTCGTCTACTAGTTCTATACTACTGGTTTTATAGTACTAGGTTATAAACTTGAAATATAATAATATATATACTAATATATATACTACGCGCTAAACGACTACTTAATATATTAAGAGATAAGTAATAATATATACTAACTTATAAGAGGTTACTATTTAGAATATCTTATTAAATATATATATATATATATAGTTAGTTACGAGTTAAGCTTGAATTTACCTACTTTTTTATAATCTAAGCGTTTTACGTATTATACTCGCTACTAGAAGCCTCTAGCGAAATATTAGCTAAATTATCACTTATTATCTTATACTTCTTATTATTAATATCTTTTATACTCTAATATACCTAGGAATATATACTTATAAGGCTCTAGGCTAGAGATATCTAAATTACCTTCTAGAGCTAAAAAAGCTACTAAAGAAGGTTACGATTAATATAAGAGTTTTAGTAAGAGCTAGCTTAAGAGCTTTAGAAGCGCGTCTTTCTAGTAAAAGCTCTTTAATAGTACTAGGCTCTTATATACTCTTAATCTCCCTCTCTCTCTCTAGAGCTACTAAATTATAATAACCGATTAAGAATAATAATATAATATATATAGAAGAGAAAAGAGCTAATACTAAAAAAGAGGAGAAAGATTAGATAAGAGAAGAGAGAGAGAGAGAGATAGTAAGAGTAAGAGTAAGAAAAGAAGCTAAAGATAAGGCTAAATATTAGATAGTCTTTAAGTCTTTAAAGCTTATAAAGGACTCTTCTATACTCTTATTAGTAAAAGCTAAAAAGAAGAGAACTTTTCTATCTACTAAGCTCTCTAAGAGTAATAGTAATAAAGCTTAAAAGACTCTTAGAAAGAAGACCTTCTCTAAAGTATTAAATATCTTAAAAGTACTATAAGCGCTAGTTATAGTAATTAAGATAAAGACATATATAGATAATATATAAGAGAGAACTTTTAATAAGCTCTTGAATTTAAAGCTTAAAAATTAAGAGATAGACTTTAAATATATAGTATTAAAAATATATAGAGTTATTAATAGATTTTTTAATAGTTATTTTAAGTATAATCGAGAGTACTAAGATCCTAATTATTAAATAGCTATCTAGAGTATAAAGAATAAGCCTAAGAGATATAATATTAGTAATTAAAGTAATTAGAATAACTTTAAGAAGGCTTTATAGTATACTAAGGTTATTAGAGAGAGGATAATCTAGTATGTTTTAGTAGTATATTATAGTATAAATAATAATCTAAATAATCCTATTAATTTAAAGACTATAAAGACGCTTAAGAAAGAGAGCGCTAAAAAGTCTAAGAGCGTTACTAACGTATATAACGAAGTAGTAAACTAATTAAGTTATAAGAGTAATCTATTCTCTATTAAATCTTTAAGTGATAATAATAGCGATGCTTAGAGATATATAGTTAAGAAAGTAGCGTAGAAGGTAGTAGTAGCGTCTCTTTTACGTAAGAGAAAGAGAGATAAAAGAAATACTTAAAAGAAAGTAGAGAAAGCGAAGAGAGAGCGCTCTACTATAATAAGTAGATAGCTTAACGATTTAGTAATTAAGAGAGTATTATAGATAGAAGTGCTAAAAGCGATAGTAGAGATTTAAAAGAACTTTAGATATATTAAAGATATATATACTAACTTCTCTAAAACCTGCTATATATAATCTAATACTCTTAATTACTATATTATTATAGAAAAAGAGAGTCTTACGTAACCTCTTTTCTCTATATATATAGTAGAGTTTCTACCTCTATATATAAAGCTTCTTAGAGCGTTTTTAACTTAAAAATACGTTATAGTTATAAGCTCGGTTTATACTTATAGTATACTCTTATAACTTTCTCTTCTACTTACGTATATAATAATATTACTACGTATTCAGAACGCTCTCCGCTATTAGTTAGCGTAACTAATCCCTCGATACTTACTCTCGACGAGTAGAGCTCTTCTAACTTCGAATACGAGACTCTCTTAATAAGCGTGAATAAGGACTCTTCTAATAAACGTAGACGGGACTCTCTTATAAGACTCTCTTAACTTTGAATATAGTAAAAGCTCTACTATAAATAAGTATATCTCTAAGTAGCTTACTCTTAATAAGCTTATATAAAGCCCTTTATAAAAGGTATAAAGCCTAGCTACGAAGCTAGCTACTACTACTCTTAGAGATACTTTTTTAAAACTAAAAGCCTAGTAGCGCGCTAGCTTACGCTAAGAGATGCTTATATACTTTAAATTCAGAAGCCTAGTATTCTATAAAGCTAGTATATAAATATAACGCTAACTATAAGCTACTACTCTTATAAACGCTACTCGCTCTTTATTAAAGCTAGAGCTAATAATATACTAGAGTATAAAAGAGGAAGTTAGATAGGATCTAAGAGTAAGACTTCACTCTTAAGAATATTATCTAGAGAATCGCTATTTAGAAGTTTAAAGTAATATATATAGCTTCGTAGGTTTCTCTATAGTTATAATAGTACGAAATATATATAACTATAGAAGAGGTATATAGGAGTGTGTTTAGTAGAATGACGTATATAAATACTAGGCTCTAATATAGAAGAAAAGGCTAAACTAGCCTTTTCTAACTCTAGGAGTAGGCTGCTATATATAAGAGGTTTTAGATAATATAAAAGAGATACGAAACTGAATAACGATATACGTCGGCTAATATAAAAGCCTAAACTCTACGAAGTACGTCTAAAAGCCTAGACGTACGTAACCTTCCTAAATTAGATAATATAAAACAACTACTAAAACATAGTATATACTATATAATCTCGGCTATATAGAACGGTATACTATTATATCTCTCTTCTTTAAAAAAGACTTATCCTCGAGTCTATCTATCTTATCATTTAAGGCTAAATTAGGATAGCGTAAGTATTATATTATTATATTATCGTAAGTCGGTTAGGGTCTAAATTATAGCTAACCCGGGTTTAAAGATACTTTATTTATTATAATTTATCGTAAGCGAGACGAGATATTAAGATAGATTTTAAATTATAACTATAGATACTTATAAAGAGACTTCGTTTCTAATCCTTTAATATTAAAAGTAAGTATTCGCGTCTGCTAAAAGAGTATAGTCTAATCTATCTAGTAGGTTAGAAAAAGTTTAAAAGTTTAAAAAGTTTAAAAAGTTTAAAGTAGAGTCGGAGGTCGTTTAGTTAAGAGGTAGTAATAACTTAGTTAAGAGTTTACTTCGAAGGCGTACTAATTCGTATCTAATTCGAATTTACTAAAAGAGTATAGGTCTAAAAAAGTTTAAAATAAAGTCAGAGCTAAATTCAGAGTCGACTTAGATATAAACATCGAGAGGTAACGTTATTATAGATAAAAGTAATAACTTAGCTAAGAGCTTACTTTAAGAGTATACTAATTTATATCTAATTCGAATTCTCTAATTCGAATTTATTAAAAGAGTATAAGTTTATCTAAACTAAGGTCGGCAGAGACTTAGAGTAAAGTCGGAAACGAAAAGTCGATAATATTATAAATAGTAATAACTTAGCTAAGAGGTTACTATCCTTTCAAAAGCGTACTAATTCGCATCCGCTTTAATAAATAAAAAAAAGAACTTCTAGCTTAGCTAGAAGTAAAAAGAATATAAAGAATATAAGACTCTATACTAGAGTTAGTAGGGTTTTAGCTAGTTAAAGACGAAGTTATTACCAAATGTTGAAAATGCTATCTAAGTATCTAGGGATAATAAAAGAGATAGGATTTTAGCTAGTTAAAAGAGTTTTTACTAAAGTTATCAAAGTTAAAATTATTATCTAATGTTTAAGATAATAATAAAAGGTGGTGTTTCAGCTAGTTAAAAGCGAAGTTATAGCTAAAGGTTATTATATTACCTTATTCTCTTTTTACGATTTAGGTCTAAATTAGAGTACTTAAGGACTTTATTCGTTATCTTCTAATTTTAGAAGAAGAGTCGCTGTTATATTATAGAGGATTTAGAGCTAAACTAGATAAGAATAGAGAGGTATTCTTTTAAACTAAAGTACTAATATTAATAAGCGTAGTCGTTTTATTAGTAATTAACTTAGCGTTTTAGTTTTATTCCTTATCTAGAGCTAAAAGATCATTTACTATTTTAATAAAGTTATAATTCTAGCGTCTCTTAAGCGTAGTAGACAGGTTTTAGAGCTAAGGTATAATCTTATCCTATATATATAAGAACCTATCCGATTTATATACTTCTCTCTAAGTATAGCTATATTTAAAAAGTAACCTTTTAAAGTCGGCAAAAGTTTCTTTAGTATAATCTTCTTCTTAATTCTACTTCTATCTCTTTTAACCTTTATACTAGTAAGGACTCGGTCTATAACTATAGTCTTTTTAATTGTTCGCTAGTAGAGGTTTAAGAGAAGCTTAGTAGAGTTAGATAATATTTAGTTAGAATTAAAAGCGATAACTTAGCTAAGAGCTCGCTTCTAAGTTTTATCTTAATAGAAAGCGTATTTTAACTGATTTATATCTAATTCGATTTATATCTAATTTAAAGAAAGTAGTAGGAAGGTATTAGAGGTAATAGTGTCTCTTAAGTAAAAGAGGTCTAAATTCAGGCTTTTAAAAGCAAAGAAGGGTTTAAACGAAGGTTTAAAAAAGGGTTAGATTAGTAAGAGTTTAGAGGCAGAGTGTTTTTAACTTCGAAGTTCGCTTATAATTTTATTCTCTATCTCTTTAACTAATCATTTTATTCTTTATTTTATATATCTTTATCTCGTTCGCCTATTATCCGTATATTATTCGTATTTAAGAAGTCTCGCTTATCGTTTTATTAGAATCTTCTAGGTCTTAGTATATAGTTGCGAGTTAGGTCGAAGAGGGTTTAGAGAGTTATCTTTCAAAAAGAGAGGTAGCTCTAGAAGGGGTTTATTACTCGACGCTATTTAGCGGAACTATTAATATAATATTAAATTAGAGAGAAGGAGTAAGAGCAGATTCAGAAGCCTTCGTAATAACTATAGTAAGTCGACTTATTTACTAAACCTATATATAGCAGTCTCTATATAGAGAGAGTTATTAGAAGCTTTATAAATACTTAGCGTATCCCGCTTTCTTAATATATAAAACACGCTTTTTACTAGCTATCTATATAGATACTAAACCCTGGTATTACTAGCTGTCTAGGAGATCTCTAGAATCCCGGCTATTTAAAGATATTATCGTTCTAGTCTAAATCTAGGCTAAGTTGTATTTGAAAACAAAAGAAGTAATAATAAGCTTAAAAGAGATATTATAAAAGCTATTACTAGCGAAGTCGAGTTTAGCCTTTTTATATAATAGTATAAAATATATATAACTATAGAAGAGGTATATAGGAGTACGTTTAGCAAAATAATATATATAAATACTAGGCTCTAATATAGAAGAAAAGGCTAAACTAGCCTTTTCTAACTCTAGAAGTAGGCTGCTATATATAAGAGGTTTTAGACGATATAAAAGAGATATGAAACCGAATAACGACATACGTCGGCTAATATAAAAGCCTGAACCCTACGAAGTACGTCCGAAAGCCTAGACGTACGTAACCTTTCTAAATTAGATAATATAAAACAACTACTAAAACACGGCATATGTTATATAATCTCGGCTATATAGGACGGTATGCCGTTATAATAGTAGGAATAAAGAGCGATATAGTTAAGAGATTCTTTTATAATCTAGTTTTAGTATAGGCCTAGGAAGCTCTCTCCTAGACCTAAGAGATATATTATAGAAAAAGAGAGTCTTATATAATCTCTTTTCTCTATATATATAATAGAGTTTTCATCTCTAAATATAAAGCTTCTTAGAGCGTTTTTAACCTAAAAATATATTATATATAATAAGATATTTAGATATAAAGTTATAAACAAAGAGAGTATATAGAAGCTAGAGATTAACGACTACTTCTTCTACGTTTATTATTATAAATTTAATATATATAAATAAAAAAGAAGAAATAAAGAGAGAGATAATATACCTCTACTAGTATATATAAGTAGAGGATATAATATACTTTTTAATATATACTTTAACTTCTTAATAGTTATAAGAGATAGTTTAAGAGTTAACGCTATTAAGAAGTCTATACTACTATACTCTCTTCTACTACTTCTACTACTTCTAATACTATTTAGTTAATTATCTATAGCTCTCTTCTATTATCTCTTAAGTGTTATAGATTATAATAAGTATAAAGTAACGTCTATAATAGAATTATAGTATAAACGTATATATAATCCTACTTATTTTAATTATATAGTATATAGCAATTATATCTAAGTAGCGTAGGAATAATCTCTAAGCTTTAAGAACTTTTATAATTTAAGTATAATAGAATTAGTATTTATAGATATCTCTCTTAGTATATAGAAGAAGTTATATAAGAATATTAGTATTTTTAAGAGAGTATATAAGAGAGATACTTTTATACTAACGCTCTTAGAAAAGTCTTAAGAAGATAGGCTCTAAAAAGAGTCTATTGAAAAGTAGCTTCTATTAGATTATAAAGAGTAGAAAAGAGTTATAATTTATAATAGAAGTAATAGAGGTAATAGTAGTAGTAGAAGTAAGAATAAAGATAAGAAGAAGAATATAGAAGATTCTATAAGTATAATTTAAGAGGTCTATACTAGAGAGAAGCAAGAGAGAGAAATAGAAATAAGATAAAAAAAATTATAGAATTTTTAATAATTATAATTAATTTTTTAATATATAATATTACTTATTTATATTATTATTTATATCTATAAAGAAGGAATTAGCTTATTAAGATAAATACTTAATTTTTTAGGATTTTTAAAAGATTCTAAGTTATAAGAATATCTAGTAAGAGTATAGTAGTTTAATATTTAAAACTTACTAAAGAAGTTTAAGATCTTTTAATTAAGTATAGTATCTATAGAGCTATAACTAAATTAGGCTTAGTATATCTAGAGTTTTATTATTAAGTATAAAAACCTAGTAAATTAGTAATATTAAGTATTAATAAATATATACTAAAATAAGCTTTAATAACTATTTTAATAGTATAGTTAAAGAGAGAGATACTTTTATTATTTATATATTTATTATTTATATCTCTTTATCTATACTCTTTTATCTACTTTTTATTATCTATCTTTTATTATCTAGTTCTTCTTTATACTAATTTAATAAAAGTAAAACAACTATATCTATCTCTACTCTTTATATCTTAAAAAACCTATATACGATATTAAATATTAGTATAAGATAGTAGATATATATATTATAGATATTAGAGAGTACTCTACTATTATCTTAGATATTAGAGATAATATATTCTATAGCTAGCTTAAAAGGACAACCTCTTACTTCGATTATATATATAAGCTTCTTAGAGATAATTATAGAGTACTTATATACCTTCTACTCTCTTTAAACTAATATAGTAATAGCTTTAACTCTTATAATAACCTTTAGAATAGTTACGCTTAGTAGAGAGTATATAAAGGCTATTATAATATATAGAATTAAAAGTAGCTAGAGGCTATTATAAGAGCTTATAATCTATTAGTATAATTAAAGAATAAATATAATATACTTATCTTCTATATCTCTTATTTCTTACTTACTTTATACTTATTAACTCTCTCTTCGTTACTTCTTAGCTAATTTAATATACTATATACTACTTTATAATATAAAAGCAATTCTTAAAATAGCTATAAGCTCTCTTTTTAATACTCTCTCCTTTATCTATATAGAGTATTTACTCTTATAAAAAGCTATTAAAGCTATTATAATTAAGAGAGAGATATAATTACTTATAATAGCGTTAAATAGAGGCTTTAAGTTTCTTAAAGCTTAATTTAATAGAGGTAAATTAAGAGTAAAATAGTAGAAAGTACTTAATAGTTATCTCTCTCTTTTTATACTTCTCTATAATATAAGAGCTTTAGTAGATAACGTAGTTATTTACTATAATAGTATCTTCGTTACTAGGTACTTAATTATACTATAGTAGAATATCTTCTTTTAACTATTTCTTAAATATCTCAGCTATAATCATTTCTTAGAATATAATAGATAATAGCTATCTATCTAGTATATATACTAGTAATATACTCTAAACTCTTAATTACTTTAACTATCTCTTTAAATACGCTCTTATTCTAATTAGCGTCTATCTAGATTATTCAAGCGCTTATAGCTTTATTAGAGATATATTTATTAAGAAATTTAAGTCTTTTATCTTCTTATATAGCTAATTTTTCTCTTTATACTTATATTAAGTAAAGCTTCTACTAACTTATAAATTAGTCTAACTTCTTATATAATATTCTTATACTCTTTTTATATATATAATCTACTACTTTATCTACTATAAGCTTATTATCTTATTCTAGAAGCTTTTAAACGAATATCTCTATAGTAGTATTTTAAGTAGATCTAGGCTCTAGTTTAGCTTTATAGTAAGAATAAGAAGAGCTACTTCTACTAAGAGCTCTTATTTAATATTATATATAGATATACTACTATATTTAAACTCTTTAGCTATCTCTATGAAGTTAGTGTTATTATATCTTACTCTAGCTTAAATTACTATTTTAATTATAGTATAATAATTAGGATTAATTTAAGATACTATAGTAGAATAATATATATAGAAGAGTTAGAGTATATCTTTAAAAGCTTTAATATTATATATATAGTAGTATTAATTGAATAAGTAATAATTTGGTTGATATTTTACTAGTGGGTCCGAGCTACGATTATAATATATAAAACGCTCGGATTATAAAAAAGTGGGCAAATTCAAGCTTAACTCGCAACTCACTATGTCATATCCCTGGGTGCTGAAAGTTTTAAACGTCTCCTAGACCCAAGATGTTCACCAAGTTTCGCGTTGCCTCAAATTCCCAACCATAGGTGTAGCAATTTCGGTATCCGAGAGAGTAGTGAATAATAACTCGACCGGCTGCGAGCCTTCAAAATTTGGCATGTGGTCTTCTGATGCCGTAGACCTTTGCGTGGTTGCCAGCTCTTCTTTTTTCATTTCTACCCTTTTGAAAAATGTGCTGCCGATTTGTGCCTGCTTTGAAGGATCCATTGCAGGCTGAACCGCTCTCATCGCCCCCAACAGCTGATCGCAAGTCTCGACACTTCTCTTAAATTCCCCTTGCTTTTGATAGCATTCTATAAGACTCCATAAAGCATCCCATCTATCCAAGCTATCCTCCATGCCAGTTGTCGTTTTATATTTGTCCCGGTCGGAAACCTCAAGCAACAAGGTTTCTGCTTCGCAATATCGTTGTTGTTGAATTAGAATTCGAGAGTGATGATGTTTGTGGATCAACACCCCCAAATGATCGTCCCCAAGATGACGAGCGGCGACCGGCAAGACAGATCTAAAGGTCTCCTCCGCTTCGTCAATCCTACCCATATCCGCTTTTATCCGGCTCACTGCACCCTGTGCTATCCAAGTCTGTGGATGTTTGTCACCAAGCTGCTCCGCGAGCTGATCGAAAGCGAATACTGCGTCTCTATACGCGGTATCAAGGTATTCTCTTCGTTGGTTGGAATCCCTTGTGGCTTGGCTGAGCTCTTTATATGTAATGGCCAAGTCCCCCATTGAAATGAGAGTTCTTATGTCCCTTTCCCCAAGATGCATTTTTAAACCTGCAACAGCCTTTTCTTGGTACTCTCGAGCATCCACGAAATGGTAGCACGATCGTAATGTTATTCCAAGATAATCCATTGCTTGATATAATGTCGGATCCGTGTCTGGGAGCTGAGTTTTCATTCCTTCCACAGCCTTGGTAAGAAGATCAATCGATTCCTGTAGTCGACCTTGATGTCGGCGAACTTCACCAAGTCTTGCCATGAGGGTGAGAGTGCGTGAGTGCTCTGGTCCCAATAATTTGAGCTTTCTGTTAAATGTGTTTTCAAGCAAATCTGCGGCATCGTGGATCCTACATTGATGCCACAAGGAACCAGATAGCGCGAATAATATTCGTTCTGTCCTCGGATTTTCCGGCCCCAGAAATTTCTCATAGAAGTCCAGCGCAATTCTCAAGCAATTCTCAGCTTCAAGAAAGTCACCACACTCGTTATATACAATGGCGCTTTTAATAAGAAATAAGGCTCTCCAAGGACTGATTTGTGACTTCAAAACTGGCCAGGGCCGGATTCGCCTATTTCGGTTGCTCTCAAATTCTTGTTCGATTTTATCCTGCAGTTTCCTGACCGAGATGATGTGAGGCAGAAGTTTTCTTGTGAGATCTTTATATGAATCAACTGATGCGTTTATTGGGGGAACTAGAATGCATCGCGACAGAGTGTGTAGCGCGACTTCGCACCAGACAGCTTGGTTTCGGGTTTTCATTTGCGGTCGTTCTCGAACCCAGGTATGAACCAAAGGGTGCATTGAATAGCTGTCGGAGCCTTCATAATGAGTTATCAGCGACAACTGGGAAAGGATATGGAGACCTTCGCGTAGTCGAATAATAGAATCATCGGAAGGAGGGGAGAACTCGGCATCTCGAAGGAATGTTGGCAGGAAAATGGGATTTTGGTTTTCGAAGTGTTTCATCGCAAGCGATTCCAGAAGACCTCGAATCGTTCCGAGGACAAAACTGAGTGTCGATGCAACACTGGACGGTGTCTTGTCTTCATCATCACGTGATTCCCTTTCGGATTTGATATCTTGGAGCATTCTTGGATGTTTGATAGCGGCTACCAAAAAGTCGAAAGGAATATGCTCGTGGTGGAGGAAAGAAAATAGTTTGAGTATCTGAACAGCATCTCTGTATCTCTGCGAGTTCATCGACTCCAGGCCTCGATATACAATCTCGTAGCTCGCATAAACCTTCATATACTCCGCGTCATCATCCTCTTGATCATCGAGATGCTGGTTGCGGCGGATCAGTTGCCAACTCCTTTCGTAATAGCCAACATAATCGTTTAAACCGCAATATTTTGCCTTGATGGCATTGCCTGCATGAATGAGGGCCAGAGGCAACGCACCCAGCTTTTGGGTTATTATCAGAGCCAATTGCATTACCTTGGGAGTCCAAGGTTCGGGGTTATCAGCGGCCTTCAGAAGCAGCTGATTAGCTTCGTCTTCATCCAGACAGTCGAAATGATACGATTTCTGACCTATCGTCCCATGCATCGTAAAAGAGGGATTCCTGGTGGTTATAAGCGTTAAGCCATTCTCGCCATCAGGAAAGTAGCTCTCCAGATCTAAATTGGTATCGTCCGCATTGTCGATGATCAACAGCCACGGGCGATAACTGCTTGACAGCAAGCTTTTGGCGGCACGCTCATTTGGATTCGTCCCGCATGCTTTAGCGATAGATACAAAGCTTTGCTGTGCATTTCCGGGCGAACTTGCATCCACGGTAAACACACCCCAAAATCTGGCTGGTTTTAGAGTCATATAATACCTTTTCGGCTGCTTTAGACTTACCTTTGTTTATTGTCTGATGCGAATTTGCAGCAAAACTGAGTCTTTCCAGAACCCCCAAGACCGCATACCACGAAACGTTTCTGTCGTGTTATATCGAGTGAAGAGTGCGATAAATCAAAGGCTTTCTTCAGATCTTCGAGATGATGTTTTCGTCCGGTGTAAATACTGGACACGGCTTTCGGCGTATCGAAGTGTTTATTGAGGCGAAGTGTGGATGCAACGGCTGTAGCAGAGTGAAGAGAATCATACAACTAGATTCATTACTATGTTTACTTGGTGGTTGGAATGTGAACCTACCTGGTCTGTTTCAACGGATGGGATCGCGTGCTGAAGTGCGGCAATTTGTTTGTGGAGTTGAAACCCAAACTTTTGCGAGTCTTGGGAGCCTCTCTGTGCGTATATTCTGTGGCTGTGTTATTTTTGTACTTTCCTGAAGGGAATTTGCGACGGTGAGACCTACAAGCTGAGTATTGTTAATGATACGTTCAGGCTTCCCCGGTGAGTTGAGAGTCTAACTCGTATCTGGTTGAGCTCGCCATCTTTTGCCTGCTTCCTCAGATGTTTTTTGATCCGGTCTCGCCATCCGCTCACTTTGATGCCATTCTTTCCAATCACAACATCAAGCACCTTTTGCAGAACTTTGGTGGTTTCTGTGCAGTTTTCCAACACTTTGATCGTGTTCTGCCACACCTCCAGATCCTGAAAAGGCAGCTCTAGGCGTTGACGGCCAATATTATCAGTCTCCATTCTGTATAGATGTTCGATTGATTTGTTCACTGATTCAAGGTCTTGTATTTCGTATAGTAGGGACCCAACCTCCTCCTCAAATGACACAGCAACATCGTAGGCATCCTTCAAACATTTTCCAAGCTGCAAACTCATCTCAATCAGCGAACCAATCCCGACAACGACGGAAAAGGGATCCATGATTTGATTGTCACTCCTAGCTCGCCACTAAATGGCCTGGATAATTTTATGGGCACAGCGACAGGGATTTTCGGGCACCTAATCTGTATCAGCCGTTCTGTAAAAATACATCTATCTACCCAATCATTTTCCCGCCTCATTTGTTTCGAGGAATAGGAGGGTTGTAACTTGCTCACATACAACGCTGCACTATTAGTTCAGAGCATAGGGAATTTGTGAGAGGAAATTGGAATGCACGAGCAAAAGTTCCGTGCAAAACAAGAATTCAAGGTGGCTGGTTCTGTTCACCGGGCGAGACATTGGACTTATCCCGGGGAACGCACCACAGAGAGCTGAGGATGGGATTGCAGGCATTTTTTTGTATAACCACACCTCGGGTGAATTACTCCTGACAATGCTACATCATGGCGGTTAACCATTGGACCATATTCGCTCGCCTTCCTTACTCGAAAGGGCTGTTGATATAGTGACACCTTGATCTCAATTCATAAACCTCCCTTCCAACCTCTACTCTTATTGAGTACAAGCGATCAAAAACAAACTACCCTCTTAACGACTACATCTAAGCCTAGCAACTTCCTCTTTTTCGCCTGGGAAGCACTATGCTAGAAAATGACTTGGATTATCATAGAGCACGTGATCATTGTAGGCGAAGGGAACGAAGTTGTGGTGTTAGCCTATCACAACCCCGTTCTCACCGTTGTCACACAACATATATTAAAACATAAGCAACAGACTGACCACCCACTCGGCCACGTCTCGTACACAGGGATTCTGTGACCTAAAATAGCCTTTCCCCCTTTCCCCAGTCGTCCTTCAGCTGCATTCAAGATTCGCAAATACACTCTGTTGGTATCGAAAAACGACGATGTCATTGTTAGTGAATCCAAGTCGAGATGAGAAGGGACTGCTCTTTAGCAGGTCTCCAGTTGGACTATTTTCCACCCGCGGTCTTGTCAGTGTCTTGGGATTCTTCATACTCTACTGTTTTGTAAAACGAATAATCATGAAAAGGGTTAGTTGAAATGTCTTTGATAAATTTAAGTTGAGGCTAATATAGTTTAAAAGGCTGAGATTCTTTTTGAAAAAGCTCATGGTTGTGCCCCTCCCCCTCAGCTTCCTTACAGATTGCCTCTCGCATTTGACAGGCTCTTCGAAGCTTTCCGCAGTTTCGAAGAGAAACGAACATTACCCTGGTTTCAGGAAATATTCGATAGTGTTGGAGCAACATTTGAGCAGAAAGTACTAGGAGACAAGAGTATCAACACTGTCGAGCCCGAGAACCTCGAGGTTATGTTATCTTCTGATTTCTCATGTAAGATTCTTCAAAATTAATTTTTAGACAAGCTTCTCAGCTGGAGTGATCTTTTCGATTGACAGTTTCTGGCAGCATATAGCCTGGGTACACGCAAACCAACTTTTGCTCCTCTTCTAGGGGATGGAATATTTACACAGGATTCCGCTGCATGGAAACATTCTCGCGATATGCTACGACCGCTATTTTCACTCAATCGGGCGAATATCTTTACGCAAGTAGAAAAGCACACTGAGCATTTGGTGAACTGTATTCCCACCGGAGAGCTCATTGATCTTCAACCTCTATTCTTCCGGTTTACTTTCGACACCACCACCTTTCTGCTCTTTGGAAAGTCGATGAACTCCTTGCAAGATACCAAGGAGTCTCGAGAGACTCGATTTTCAGAGGCCTTTAGGGTATCCCAAGATTTTCTTTTCCGTCGTGGACGCTTGGGAGGTTTGTACTGGTTAGTCGGCGGCACGGAATTCCGAAAAAACTGCTCAATCGTACATAATTTCGTTGACGAGGCGGTACATGCAGCACTTTCAACACCAAAACCCGAAGAAAAAGAAGTGCACAGCTTTCTAGACATTCTTGTTCAGGAGAACCGTGACCCCAAGGTCTTGCGTGATCAGCTTTTAAACATACTCCTAGCCGGTAGGGATACCACGGCATGTTGTTTATCTTGGACCTTGTAAGCTGTAACATCCGTCGGTTTTAGCTTCGTTGTCTTTACTGACGTTGAGTAGTCGTCTATTAGCACAGCATCCCCATACCTTAGCGAAACTCCGAGAGGAAATAAACTCAGTGGTGGGTTTAGGGAACGATTCAAGACCACCAGACAGAAACGCCCTCAAGAAAATGAAGTATCTGAGCTTGGTTTTGAAAGAAGGTACATACGTACCCCTATATGTCCTTTTCTCAAATCAGTTGACAAGTCGTTAGTCTTGCGATTATACCCCCCAGTGCCACTGAATTGTCGAACCTCGCTCAAGAACACCACACTTCCCACCGGTGGAGGCCCTGATCGTTCCAAGCCCATCATGGTGAGGAAAGGTGAGAATGTTGGTTACACTGCCTACGTAATGCATCGATCAAAAGAGTTGTATGGAGAGGATGCCGCGACCTTCCGGTGAGTACCCTACTTTCTTTGGGTTGAGATGAGATATTCATCAATCTGTCATAACAGCTCTCTCCCATTCTACTCAGATATTTTCAAAGAAGTATACTGACTCCGAAATTCTCTAGGCCAGAGCGTTGGGATTCCGAGGATACAAATAATTCAGTCGATCTTCGAAACATTGGTTGGGGATACCTGCCCTTTAACGGAGGTCCAAGGGTGTGCTTGGGTCGTAAGTGCTAATTGAAACCTTTCTTCTACACTTAGCTGACACTGAATCGTTGTAGAGGATTTTGCGTTGCTAGAGGCTGGATTTGTGGTTACACGTATTTTGCAGAAGTTTAGGGGTTTTGAAATAGAAAAACATGTCTTGGTGGGAACCGAGAAGCAAGATGTCACTTTGGTGCTTACGAGTACAGATGGGTGTCGGGTCAAAGCTGTCGAGTAAACCCAGCAAGACTAGGTTTGGGTCAATAATAGGATACAAAAAACGCAAAAAGGGATCAAGGGAGTAGCAACCGAGCATAGTGAATTGGCTTTTAATGAACCGTGCCTTGCAAAATGAGTTGTGATTTACAAGTCAGTTATTAGTAAAAAGTAAGAGTTGAGGCCACAGCTAGTAAGCCTCTCTAAGCGAGATGACCCCCTACCTTAATTTCTAATACTCCCTTTTTAAAAACCTACTATAATTTAACCTTTTAACTAAAACTCTTTAAATTAAAGATAGTAGACCGAATCCTCTCTCCCTCTTATATATACAAGCCTAGCTAGAATTAGCCTATATAAAAGCGTACTAGAGTACGCTAAGCCTAAGTAGATAGAAAATCCTAGAGTGCTATCTTTAAAGAATTAGGAGTACCTAAATCTATTATATAAAGGATCTATAAGGCTGATTTAAGTCGAATAACCTATAAAGAGAAGTAATATTAAAAAAGATTACTATCTAAATAATATATCTACTAAATTCTTTAGTTTATATTTTAAAATTATACTACTTATTAGATATCTTTTTTATAAGTTAAAAACACTCTTAACTTATCTACTTCTCCTTATACTATCTACTATAAACTTTGCTATACTAGCTACTAATAATATATTATATATCCTTAACTCTTTATTAGCTAAATATAAGTAAAGAAACGTCTTACTTTTATATTATTATACTACTAGTAGAGGATATTAGATTAGGTAGCTACTTATAGGTAAAAGAGGGACTAGAGAGAGGTTATATAGTTAGATAAGTATATATTTAAGCTTAGAAAGAGTAGAAGGGTTTAGGTAATATAGTATATAGATGAAAAGAGGTGTCTAGACTATATTTAGTTAATATATTACTTAAGAAGGGTATTAGTTATAATTTAGAGTGTAATTAGCTAGGATTATAAGTCCTCTCTTATCTTTCTAGAGAAAGAATAAGACTATAAAGAGGTGAATTCTTAGGTATATAGGGATTAAGTTCTTAAACTAGTTATCTTTCTACTATTTAATAAGCTTAGTACTAATTATATCTTTATAGAAGATAGTTTAAAGGTATATAAAGAATATGCTTATTTAGCTAAGGTTAAATATAATATTTATAGCTTTAATTAGCCTCCTTCTTCGCCTAATTTAAACGTAATAGAGAAGGTCTAGTAGTAGATAAAAGAAGAGTTAAAGAAGTTATCTTTTATACTAACTTCTAAGAAGAGATTAATTAAGGAGATTTAAAGGCTCTAGGATTTAGTAGATCTACGTAGTTATAGGCGATATACTAAGCGATTAACTTATAAGTTAGAGGATATTATTAAAGTAAAAGAATTAGCTACTATTTATTAATAATATATATAAGTTTTAAGGTAAAAGACTTTAAGTTGGATTTATAATAGATTTTTAAGTAATAAGTATCAATTTGGTGGGGTTCGCTTAGGGGGCCCACTAGCTGTGGCCCTAACTCTTACCAAGCACCCCCACCCATACGCCCGTGAAAATATCCAGATAGCATATCCCAAAATCCATCCAACCAACATATCCTGATTCCCCGCCAACATAGAGTCATACTCTCCACCCCCGAGAGATCAAGTATAAACCTCATCAGTAAACGGATTAAAGCTCAAACCCTCAACAGCGAAATCCACTCCCTCCATAAACTTAAGTGGCATCTCAACAAGCGTCCCCCTCACCCCATCCAACAGATCCTTCAATTCCCTCACCCCTCCCGGAAACTCCTCCTTCACAACATGTCCATAAGCATACCTAGCCGGTAAATCTTTATCCTCGCTATCCTTACCGGTAGACTTGATAAACAAGTCCGCAAAGAAAGAACCATATTCTTCCCAATTGGTCACCAAATCATTGGGAACGGGATGGAATGCTTGAGAAAAGATTCTTGTATTGACAGCTGCGGTTTCATTCCATAGTTGTTCGAATTCCTCGGATAGGGGATCGCGAACGAGAAGATCGGCGGGGGATTCCCAGTCGTAGATGTTTGGGTCTTTGTTTATGGGTGTGAAGTTTGCGTCTGGACGGTCGCACTCTTGGTGTGGGAGGAGACCAAGATGTTTTCGGAAAAGTTTACGACGGAGGGAAGCTGCGAAGGCGGAGGCTCTGTACGGGGAGCCGTTCATGCGGGACTCGACGGGTGTGGAGTCTTCGATTACGACTGCGATTTCGGAGTCGTGGTTTCCGAGTTGGGAGCGATCGTTGAGATTTGCACTACCGCAAATCACGATGCGGTCGTCGGCAATCAGGACTTTGGAGTGTATGTATAATTCTATTGGTTTGTCAGTAAGCGAGGAAAGTGAAATCAAAAAAGGGGGAAGGGGTGTTACCCTCGCTAACGAAAGCATCCAACTCAGCTTCTTCACTCCCACTCCAAGGGACCTCTTTGATTGATGGTCCGCCATCCATGTAACAGGAACTGACGGTATCAAATCGGGTGTCCTCGACTTGAGAGGCGACTTGTTGATAACGATCGTAGTCCCTATTTTGTTGGCCATATTGAGCACCTGTTCCCTCCCCCCGTCCATCATATCCAGCACCGACCAAATCATCGTGCTCTCTTCTAGCATCCTCATAATTGATGCCACTGGCTTGCTCGACATTGTACATCGCCTTGCCAGCATTGATTCTATCGTAGTTCCGGAGGTTGTAAAACCGGATGTATTCTGCTGCATTTGGGACACCAGCTTTTTGGATCTCTGTTTCAGGTTTAGCATGCCTCTACTATTTTAAGATTCGTGCGACTGAAGTACGAACCTTCAATGATGCTGTGTCCTCCACGACATATGCTATTGTATTGATACTCCATAATTGCTCTAGTTCCAAGACTGTCATCCGATTGCAAATCACCAGCAAAAGCAGGAACGGAAGGCATCAAAACAATAACTTTGTATCGCTCGCCGCGTTGATAAGCACGAACACAACGTTCTACCAGCGCAGCTCCAATTTGATTCTTGACAGCTCCCTGGTGATCACCAGTAGCAGTGATAAAGAATTGATTTTCGATGTAAACAAAATGTTCACTGTGCTTAATGATATCGATGTAAGCATTTGTAATGGAGTGCTTCATAATTGTCAGCTGGCATTCAAAGAAGCTTGAGGGGAAGGTCGAAGACTTACTTCGAGTGGTATACCGTTGCTCCATTTT
Source organism: Hymenoscyphus infarciens (assembly GCA_001414345.1). Lineage (NCBI taxonomy): Eukaryota > Fungi > Ascomycota > Leotiomycetes > Helotiales > Helotiaceae > Hymenoscyphus > Hymenoscyphus infarciens. Next base: position 27,634 of record LLCB01000249.1, on the reverse strand, counting down.
GTACAACTCCTAACTAACTGCACAGAGACACCTGATGGTCCTTGGTCTCGCGATTGAACTTGATGTTGAGAAAACTGCTGTCTGAAAGCACTGAAATGATGATGTCTTACCGGGGCCTCCTCCTGATAATCCTCTCGAGGTGGAGCATCAAATTCGGGACCCTTTTGCTGTTCCTTGAGTGGAGTCAAATTGAAACCATCGTCATTATAGTAACTCTCAGTGATGCCATTTCCCCCCAGAGTCAACGGAACATACTCCTTACCAGGAACATTATATTTCTCCTTGAAAATAAAGTTCCATCTTTGAACAAAGTGTGCTCTCAAGTCCTGTACAACAGGACCGCTCAAACATATGCTCAAATCCGACCATCCCATTCGCGAACTCTTTGTTCTATCAAGCTTATTGTTCTCCCAATGTTCCACATCTGCGAAATCGTAGACTCTCGCATTATTGAAGTCCTGTCCTGGGAACAAAGCCTTGTTGATATCGGTGGGGTGAGCGTCGGAAATAGGATGCGAGTTTGTGTCCCAACGACCGAAGCAGAGATCCAAGCCTCCCATGAAAGCAATTTGTCCATCAATGAGACAAAGCTTTTCGTGATGTGCCCAGTACAAAACAATATCGTCGCTCGAACCATACACCGACTTGAGTTGTTTCTCCGGAAGCTTCGCTAATTCAAGTGGCTTGAAAGATAGGTTCTTTAAACCCTCCACTATATCGGCTCCGAGTTCTTGCGTGCTGGGGGCGTGGTCAGGATGGCGGAAGACTCGGATGTTGGGATGTACTTCGAGGGCGTGCTTGGTATGAACGGAGGCAACTGTAATGTGTTAGAAGATCTCCCCAGCTTGGCAGGGAAAAGAGGAAGGAAGCTCACGGGTGAGAATTTGTGATACTTCCTTATAGACGATAACATTGACCTTGACTCCTCTCTCAGCAGCAGCGATCAGCATTCTATCGACCCGATACTGTTCGTTCGCAGTGGGGGGTCTTCTCAAATACAGCTCTGAAGTTTACAAATCAAGTCAGCGACAGCTCCCTTGACTCCAATTTGACTTTACGAATTCAACATACCCGGACTCAACCACCAATCTAAAATCCAAATACTTTCTCTCGCCTCCTCGAGAGCCACACTCACTGCCCACATATATCCGCACCCATCAACAAACCACTTAGCATCATTGCCATGTCGCGGTGGTGCAAAACTATGGAATCGATTGTCGGGCGCTGTACCTGCTCCAGGGAACGATTGTTGCTGAGCCTGAGATTCCTGCACCTGTGGCTCTTGAGGTTTCTGCTCATCGTCTCCGTCGAAGACATCTTCGATCTTGTCTTTGATCTTTGAAGCTAAGCTGTCGAGGAAAGACATTGTGAAAGTGGTACTAGTATCGAAAAGCAAACGAGGAGATTGTTTGAAGGGTGGGAAGCTCAAGCGGGGTAATAAACAAGGGTAGCGATAACAAGCAATGTGAATGACAGAGAGAACTTTATCCTCGCAGAGGATGACTGGAGAGAAATATATGAGACTGAATGTACGATTCACTGTGAATCAAAGAGATGTTGTAAAGAAAGTGAAGCTCATCTCAGCTTGTAAGACTCAAGACGCCTATGACGCTGCTGCCCCTCATGAGCTGTGTGGGGAGCTGATGGTGCGACAGCTTGGCATCCATTTGTTACCGTTCACGCCGTTCCAGGCTTTCTGCGGCTGCGGCAGTAAAAGGTTTAGTCCAGCCCCTGCGATGTGCTGTTGAGGAGAAGTTGGTTGGTTGGGTTGGCAGGCTGGTGGTCGCCCTACAAGGGACCTAGCGAGGGGTTGAGATGAGAAAAGCGGTGGAGTTGGTGGGGGTTGTTCAGCCGAAATAGACTGTGACCCACCACTAGTGATCAAGGGGAGCCCGAAAAAGCCGAACCGACTCTATCCAATCAATGTACTACTACACCAGTAAGCAATGTTACCCACAGGGCTGATGAGAATCATATCCTTCTCATAATAATAAACAGTTATAAATTACATCGCATAAGTAAGATGCGACAATGAAATGTAAACCCCCCCATTTTCCGTAGCCAACCCCTCTCGGCTCCCGGTCATCCAAACCCCAAAACTCCCAATCCCTAGGTATCATATCAATATCCCCCTCCCAAAAAAGTAAACTCCGTTTAACCAAAGCTAAAGAGCTCTCAAAAAACAACCCGGCCGTCCCTTCTAATCCTCAGGCATAGCAAAACACCTCTCAATACTATCCTTGTTGTTCCCCCACCAATGCGGCATCTTGATATAGCTCCCCGCACCAAAAGCCAAAAACAGAATCAGGAGATTCAAATTAAACCCCGCATCAAAAGCCGCGGCCAGGATATAATTATATCGTGCCCACAACTCGTAATGGTGTCGATACGCCCAGTACATGACTAAAAATCCTCCAATGATGCTAGATGTCGTTCCTGCCGTCATATTACCCCACCAGGTACTAAGTGTGCAGAAGAATATGGTGCTGTTCCACAAGTTGAATTTCGCTCGGGGAAAGAAGCGATGGAGGGTAAATAATACAATCGGCGTCAAGGCGCCAACGACAAATCCGTAAGGTATTACTTGATAGAGTTCGCCTTTGAAGAGACGGATTGGACCCTGTTAATGTTGGCGGAGGAAACAATAGATTTGGGTGGAGACATACAAGTAACACGTATTGACATCCAACAGTCAACGAAGATCTGAGACTCTGCCCTGTCCATTGCCTCGCGGGATCTACTAACTTTCCCGAAACATAGTCGAATTTCGTGTCCAATACCCATCGCACCACACCATAATTTATTGGCACTCCAATCATGGAACCGAAAACTTGTGAGAAGAAAACCGCGCGTGGAGGTATATGCATGTAGTGTCCAATCTTTTGATCCTGAAGCATAATCTGAGCACGATACCATGCATCACCCGCAATGGTACTATAAACAAATGCGCCAACTGGGTGCTTGTAACCGTCAACAGAGTTGACCATTAAGCCGTAAAGAAGTTCATTTGTGGTTCCGATGGGCTGATAGTAGTCAGCAAATGTTGTCCTTTTATCTCATTTGAAGGGCGGAGCAACTCACAAGTTGGAAATTAGACATAGCGTACAACCACCCGAGAGGCTGGAAGTTGTGTTAGCATTTCGGTGCTTTTGACGTGAACGAGGAGCCAACATACCACAACCACAACAGCGCCAGTACCCATAGCCACCAATACTGTCCACCAGGGTATATAGAGATTTGTTTTCGACACGACTGTCATGATGATGAGGAATGCAATCCCAATCAGGGCGATATACCAATTCAAAGGAACCTCTTTATAATTTCGCATAATAACATTAAGTTGATCCAGCAACGGGCGGCGGTCCTTGTACTTTAGCCAGGCGGATTTGATAGCCGGGTAACCAAATATCACCATCCATACCATGGCCGAGGCGTATGATGCAAAGTCAAAAAACATGCCCCATCGTAGTTGTGTGCTCATATAAAGGGGACCGAGTTGTGCATACGCTGTTTCGTTGAGGCTTGGTTGCGAAGTCATGATTTGGTCGATTGGGTATCTCGTCCCGTTTACTGCAACATGTTAGATATTTTCACTTGCAAGACGATCTTACTTACCAGTATAAAGTCGATTGGACATCAGATGTTTATTCCAGCCTCCCACACCACGCCATTTCGCCAGAGGCAGCATAATCCAGCAGTTGACGACGAAAGCAGCCATCACAACTACTTGAGTCCACCATGGAGTCAAAAACAAGCTGCCCATATCGCCAAAGGCACTGATATTGGACCAATCAAGGGAAAGGTTCAGAAATCCCAATCCACCCAAACCCCCACCTATAAAATTCAAAGTTTTGCTATGGGGAGCGACCCAGCAAAGAATCGAAAGAGACTGCAAGAATGGAAACACAAATTCCGGTAGGAATTGCCAAAGTGCCACCCCACCTAGCACCAAGAAGAAAACTAACATCTGCCGTCTCGAGACGGGAGAGGGGGATTGGCGCTGTCGTTTTTGGGTTTCAAAGAGGGCGGTTTGACAAAGTCTGGAGATGATTCATTAGCCTGCAAAATACGGTATGTTGGTTGTAGAAAGCTTACGCTTGATACCTGAAAGTGTTAGCAATAAGTTAACGTATGCCAAATGGAAGGAAGGCATACCATGGATACTGTGGATCGTGAATCAAGAACTGTCGTGCAATCGCTGCATATCCATACCCCAATATGACCACTGCCCACATAAAAGAAAGGGCAACCCCAGCATGAATCCGTGTACCGAAAAATAGTTCGGCCATCGAAATGGGGACGAATGCCATGTTGTAAGTTGCACCGCTACTCGCTGAAATGGTGACCATGGTATGCTCTTTTGCACTAAATGGACCGGGATTGAGATTGAAGCTCTTCTTTGTAAATGGTAACCTTATTTCCCAAGCTGGAAGATATCTAGCCATCCAATCCCCAAGATAATTCGAGGCGATCTGGACGAAGAATATCGAGTACGGGGCGAAGGTGGTACGGAACTGGTTGAGCTGAACCAAAAAAGCTCCCGGGGCGATGAATAGCAAAGTTAGGAAGAAATACCGGAAGGTTATCACTGGGGTATCCGGGTCATCGTCCAGGCTAATCACACGTCGGACCTGCCATGGAATATCGCGAAGTAACGGATCATCGTCTGGTACCACATCCTCGTCAACTTCTTCGCCCTTTTCATCAACAAAGGTTACTGTGATGTCTTTTTCGCTCTTTGGGTCCGGGGTAGGTATTCGTCCAGAACTTCCATCGTCACCAAGCGTTGTTCGTTGCGAAACATTGGAGCTGGAACCAAGTTTAGTTGAATCCGACGACCGAATATCGTGGCTGTAAAGCCCACTCGGTCGTTCCTCTGAGGTTTCTGACATTGTTGTGGCACAATTACCTCAACATCAGCGGGTGTGAGGCGATTTAGAGGGGTCGAGATCACCAACAGAGGGCCAAAGTTAGAAGTGAGATTTTGAAAGCATCGCGCTGTTGCGTACCACCACCTTTACTTGGCGTTCAAGCTCAAAAACCCGCGATTTTGTTAATTATGGCGTCTGCACATCAGGTCAGACAATATTGGCTCTGGGAACCTCTTGTCCACAACGGTCGCATCCTAGAACTGAACGTGCAGCGGTCTCGGGAAGAGCCCGCCCATCAATTGATCCCTCGTGGCAATTCCAGCGAGTGAGAGATCGCTGATGAGCCCGCTGATTGTCTGACCTTACATCAAGGAGCTGCGCCGTGAAGATACAGGAAGAAAAAGAGAACTAGCAGGGGCAGTCACCCACTTTGGAAAACTAATGAACAAGGGGGCAACATGGGACAGCAGGGAGATATAACAGGAAGAAGGCAGCCAGGCGTCTGTATCTAATTTTGATAGGAGCTTTCGCAACTCTCCAACAGCATCAGTCCATTTTGAAGAGTCTATAGAGGCTTTACGTATCCAACTTGATAACGAAACATAGGGGAGGAGGGGAAGAGCAGGGGCTTCACGTGCCGCCTCCCGTCGTCATTCTGGGGTGTTATCACAACCATGCTCAAAAGGAAGTGAGCAAGAAATTGCAGCAGCAACAGCAGCAGCAGCAGCAGCACGCGGAAAGGCACAGTTCAACGCAATGAGCACTTGACAAGAAGGCTTGAACCAACGTGATTCCTAGGGGTATTTGGGAAAAGAGCCAGAGGAAAATGGAGATAATCCGTGACCAGGTAGGCTGTTACCGAAGACTCGATAAATCCTTCCAATTCTAGGCACGCAGCTTGACAAACCTCATTTCTTGGGCTCCAATCCATTCAAGGACACCAAGTCGTTCCAATATCACGTTCTCAATCGATCCGACGAAGTGGTTGACCGAGAGTGTGGGCATAGCTGTCATCAGCCCCTTTAGCCAATAATACGCCGAGCCTCGAATCAGCTCCCCAGCTTTCCCCTCCCCCGTTCGCGTGCGGGACGAGAAATGATGGTGGTCAAGTTCATCCATCGGTTCTGGCCCGCTTGTTATCCTCGGAATCTGTCTCGCCATGACCATTGATGCCATTGCCATCAACCTCATCCCGTGGTCGCACTCGACCGGCACCCTCTCCTAAAGTTGGCCCATTTTCTTCTTCACCTATCCAATTCCCATCCGCATCAAAATATTCTGATACGTTTTCGGCCGTAATCCAGCCACCGCTTCCAGGAAAAGGCGGCGGGAGCCCACCATCAGCCGCGCCTCTCTGCATGCCTGGCAGCCCACTGATACCCTCGTACCCGATATTGCCTTCGAAGACTATCCGACTGTCACCGTCACCCTCGCCCATCTCTTCGTCGTCTTGAAATCCGGGATCTGGGTGCAAATTTGAACAATTTGAAACTGCATCAAAGAGGGATTGTATGGCCGGGGAACCAGACTCTGAAGCTGAAGGCGGAGGGATCAACGTGAGTTCTATTACGTCCATATCTTCGTCCTCGCCCATGGCGGCACCTGGGTCAGACAATTCCAATTGCATGTAAAGGCCTTGGATCTGCTGTCCGGCATTGGAGGGGTCGTCTAAACGCTGTATGGCGTGTAAGGATATGTTTGGGTATGGGATGGCAAAGCCAGTCGAAGTGGCTGGATTGAACAAGGTCAGACTTCTGTAGCCGTAAAATATTAAAATATCAGCGGATGCCTCCCAAGTGGACGATAGAGGAACTGAATGCGACGTACTCCGAGCTTGCAAATACATCCATCGATTCCACAGCCGTGTCGCTGGCAGAGGCTCCGGTCTCTGCTTCGGTATTCGATGTAGAATTGCCATTGCTCCCCCCATCCTGAGCGAAAACAGGCAGTTTCCAGACCAAATGCTTTTGCGCAACAGCACGAGCGCCTGTTGCATGGTAATGTAGGACGGGCTTTGCACCAAAGAAGGTCGCGGGCGTTTGCGTCTGGTGGTCGGCGAGCGAAGTGAAGCTATCGAGAGCCGGCGGAGAATGAATCGTACTGGGAGGCATGATTGCACGGGAGAAGGGGTTGTATAATTGAGAATTGAAGTGTAAACTCGAGGCTGCGATGAGGTTGTTGAACCCTTGAATCCCCTTCGCAAGGCTACGACAATGCCCCTCTGTTCGGTCGCCCCATTTTTAACTCCAAAATGGGTTAGCGCAGTTTACAGAAAAAACCGCTAAGGTAGTTTGCTTGAAGCCTCTAAAACCCCCACTATCTTTTTACTGTTAGTCCCAGCATCTTATACTGCAATCGATTGACTGGATAGAGTAGAGTAGAGTATATTCTTTGGACACTGCTCTAAAGTTGCCACCCCGCTCTACTCTACTCTGGTTACAGTTACTCAGAGTAATGTTGAGTAATTGAGGAATGCACATGTGCATGTCACCATCAGGCACACCTCCCGTCTTTCCTCTCTGTGGCCTCTTCGCTCCCAGTTACCTTGTCTTCTGGTATCTCTCCTTGCTTTTGCTCGTCGTTCTCATTTCAAGGCCTCCTTTATCACCTCCATCACCATTTCCTGGCGAATCCAGAAGTTTACTCCATCATTTCAAGCCCGTTATCTATATATTCAAACACCAAAATGGGTGGCACAAGTCATTTTCACAAGCTGTCAATGCAGATTGTGACACCCTTCCTGTGGAAAGATGCATGCGTCGTTCAACCACCTCGGCTTTCTCTCCTCCCTTTTAGTTGCGTTTTTGTCTTCATAGCGGCGGCTGCTTTACTTTCCTTTTCATTCTTCGGGCTCCTGCCATTATCCCACATACTAAATTTTCCCCTGCCCTGGTCAAAATCATGGATGGAGTAAGCGCAGCAGGTACGGTTATTGCCTTGGTGGATATCGCTGCCAAGATTGGCAAGGCGCTGAAAGACTACTATGACGATGTACGCGATGCCAGAGAAGACATCCGGAAGTTGTATGGGTCGATTCAAAGTTTGAAGTCCATTTTGGTCGAGATCCAAACTCTCAAACTTAATACAACACGGTTCCAAGACGCATCTGGGCCGCTCGGCCAGGCGGAGGAAGAGTTTGAGCACCTGTTGAAAAAGCTTATTGTGCTTCCAAAAGAGCAGCGGAGACGTGATACGGTCTATCAATCTTTGAAATGGCCGCTTGACAAAAAGTATGTGGAGAAAGCGTTGGTGACGATTGAGAGAGCCAAATCAAGCCTTGTTCTGGAAATTGGGTTTGAAAACTTGTAGGCCCCCCATTCTACCACGTCCAGGAGATTGTTCTTGGTCAGCTTGCCACCAAAGGTTGCTCGTATTTCAGAACACGCCCCCAGCTTTGCTAACCACAACAGAAATCTTCAATCCGAGCAGTTTGATATTTGTCTAGACATAAGAACCGAAATCAAAGGAGCCCTTGAAGACGCGGAACGACATCGAATCATTAAATGGTTGTCTTGTGGGATTCCAGATCCTTCCAAAGAACATAACGCTGCTCGGAGGAAACACGAAGAAACGACTGGTTCGTGGCTGCTGCAGTCGGACGAGTTTAGAAACTGGCTTACTGGAGACAATTCATTCTTGTGGATAAATGGCGGTGGTGAGTTCATCTTCCGCATCACAATATGCTCGCTGATGCAATTATAAAGCTGGTGCTGGAAAATCAATTTTATGGTAAGTAAAATCATGCCGTCGTGTTTTCTTAACTCTTTGTTTTACGGGAATACATGTTGACGGTCAAGCAGCTCCACGGCAATCAACTACGTCCAGGAGCGATGCAAGAATGAACCATACTCAGTCGTCACCTACTGGTACTTCAGTTTTGCGGATTCCGAGAAGCAGAAGCTACACAACTGTCTCTGCTGGATTATTGCAGCTATATTCAGCAACAGACGCGACACCCCTGAAAGCCTTCAAACAGAATACGAGAGAGCCAACAACGGTCTGCAAAAACCATCCATGGAAAGCATCATGGTTATGCTCAAAGAGGTTATGCACGGCTTTGACGACACCTATGTTGTATTGGATGCGCTGGATGAATTTCCGAAGTCTAACAATGGCGATGGAACGGGTAGAAGCAGCCTTCTGGAATGCATTCACTATATTCGCGGGTTTCAGATTAAGTCTTTGCACTTTCTCACGACTAGCAGGAAAGAGTTTGATATCTCACAGTCGTTTGATGCGGCCCATGAGAATATGTGTTCGTTCGCGGCGATTAATGCACGGGGCCCCCAGGTCGAAGAGGATATCAAGAAGTATCTCGACCAACGACTACAAGAAAGGGAGTTCAAAAATTGGAGTATCGCTCTAAAGCTGCAAGTTCGAGAGATCCTTGCAGCCCGAGCAGATGGAATGTAAGACAAAATAGAGGATGAAATTTGTTTAGTAGACTGGGCAACTACTAACCATATCAAGGTTCCGACTCGTGGCCCTCCAACTAGACTCATTGAGCACCCTTCGTATCCTCTCAAGGATAAAGCCGGCACTAGAAAAACTCCCGACGACTCTAGACGCGTTCTATACTCGTATGTTACTCAAAATCAACGAGTCAGATAAAGGATTCGCCCAACGAATAATGCAGTGGGTATGTTTCGCTGCTCGACCCCTCACAATACAAGAGCTCGCCGAAGCGGTTGTCGTTCATCCCGAAGAACCATGTCTGGGTCCCGAAGACCGTTTCTCCAAGGCAGGAGAGATTCTTGAGATTCTACCCGCGGGACTTATTCAAGTAGTCCCCGCAGCGCGGACTTCGGAAGGTGCTGGCCTTGAACAGGATGAGGGGTCTTTGGAGATAATTCAGTTTTCACACTTTTCGGTGAAGGAATATATCACCTCGGATCGCCTCCCAGAAAGTATAGCATCATTTTATTGCGTAATCTCAAACCCCACCCATGAAATGATAGCCACATCATGCTTCGCTTATCTCCATTCGGTAGGCTCTCAAAACGCTGCTATAACAGGCCAACTACATGTCCAATATCCGCTACTGCACTATAGCGCCAGCTGTTGGCCATATCACATAAATTTCCTGGAGAAAGAGCAGGTTGAACGTCCGATGAACTGTTATCTCATCAAATTGGCCATGGAAGTGTTACGTTATGAGTCTCCAGTTTGGAAAATTTGGGAGCATGTCACAATGAAAGAGGAGAATTTCTGCAGTAATAGTGGGGAAATTTTATCGCGATTGAAACCTTTCTATCAATTTCGACGGGAAGGTGTTCATCCTATAACTCTGGTTTCGGCGCTGGGCTTCCACTGCTTGTTAAAAGCGATGCTTCAATCACGTCCAAATCTCGATGAACTTCCCACGGCTGAACACCAGGGAACTCCTCTTCATGCTGCTTCTTTGCTTTGCAATTACGAAGCGGTTAAGCTGTTATTAGCCAGCGGTGCAAGTGTGGAAATAGAGGGGGGTCAGTATGGAACCCCATTGATCGCCTCGTGCGTTTTTGGAGATAGCGCTATCACTCAGCTACTCCTGGACCAGCACCTAAACCTTGAAAAAAAGAACAAAGAGGGACTTACAGTACTGCTTACTGCCGTCCAAAAACGTCATTATGACGTTGCTAAACTTTTAGTCCAGCGAGGGGCCGCTGTTGATGGGACGAGATAAGACGAGCGCAGCGCGTTGACGATTGCTTGTGAACACAACGATGTTGACATTGCCCAGATGCTAATTGAAGCGGGAGCTGATGTAGAATGGGGGGTATAAAGCATGGAACTCCACTGTATGCCATAGCCACAGGTTATGGGCGGCCCCTTTCAAAGCGGTGCAAATGTTGATAGGTCAGGGGGGCCTCATGGTGCCCCATTGCAGGCCGCTTCTTTCCGAGGAAAAACCGAAATTATGCGTGTTTTAATCGATGCCGGTGCCATTGTCAATTTACAAAGTGGAGAGTACGGAACCGCCATACAAGCGGCTTGTCATATAGCGAACCAAAGTGCCTTTTTACTGTTACTCGCAGAAGGGGCAGATGTTAACTTGAGGGGCAAATTCAAAACTGTCCTTCATGCAGCGGTTCATTCTTTTGATCCACATCTAGTAGATCTTCTACTTGCAGACGGTAAAGTGAGGATCTCGCGAGAGGAATGGGAAGGTCTTTATACGGATTTGAAGCGTAGTATTTCGGCCAGCAAAGATATAGTAGAATATCAGACTCCCATGTGGACAGGGCAGCCTTGGGATGGGGTTCTGTGCGAAAAAACGGGTGAAAGTATTGAACTTGGGTGGTTGGAAGACATATTTTTGTTACTCCATGAGTGGGCACATACCCAACCAGAAAAGGAATTCGATGGTTATAGTGCGCAATCTGGAGATCATGACCCGTACGACGGTTCTCATTCTCGGTGCAAAGATCTCAGTCACTGTTCAAGCCCTTATCGGCATCTTTTTCACCCAGACCTCTCAGAGCAAAGTTCAGAAACGATGGAAATCCCCAGCGAGCGAAAGGAGTAAATTTTTTATCTTCGTCACTTATTCTTGTTTAGTTATAAAAAGCTCTTTTCACTTCTATAGAACTAAGTCGTTTGCCGTTCTATTTTACTATCTTGCGATAGCCTTGGAGCTTTTGGGAGTAAGCCAAGTATGGAATGAAAAGGGACAATGGGAACTGTTGAGAATGGAGACTGAGGATAATTTTAAGAGGGACAATTTGATTTCAATTATTCTTTTGTCATGTCCGCAGATCAGTAGATGACATAATGATTCGTTCAGCACATTTGCAAAATATTCTATTTCGCCAAGACAGCTAGCTACCCATCGATGCATTTTTCTTGTGAACATCAGCCTAGAATTGAGCTTTATAATATGAGGCAATTACGAAGACTGATTTGCCTTTATTAAACCTTTGGTTAGAACACAAGCGTATATTTTTCTAAATGGTCCATTCACTGCAGCTATTAGATGATTTAGAATATTTATTCCGTCACTAAAGGCTGCAGGAATTTGTGACTGTAGTCCCCTAGCATCTTCCCCTCTACAATTGTCCCAACACATCTAGGAGAATGAAGTTAATGTAAGTCTAATTGTTCTAGTCGATGAGGAGAATCAGATTATTTTCAGAGTCTTGGTTGAAGAACTAGGGAAGCAGAGCCGCGGTATTATACTCTTGGTCATTTAGTTCAGCATGCGTCTAATTGCGGAAACCTTAGGTTGTGAGAAGCAGAGATGTATCTGCGGCAGACGACAACATGACTTCACTTCAATCTGTTTCCTACAACGGAAGTCTCAAATAGGTTTGGATGTTGATTCAAAGATGCCAATTTATAGGGTGGGATATATGGAAATGCATTACAAGTCGCTGCCTACAAAGCATATTTGGTGGCATAGATATTTTGCATGAACAGGCACAATTGTTGTTCCTTAAGAAGGGGAAACTGGACAGCTTGTTACAATGGCAAGGCAGAACTCACCAACTCCAAGCTGATTCCGATTTTCATATTCATATGAGCGACTATAAACAAATCTCCAGGTTTATCTTCACATAACATAAAAGTGATAGGGTAAATATTAGACCCGGGGACAGAAATGACGGAGCGAGATGGAGCGAGATGGTCTGTTTGGAACACTGAAGGGTAATAGTTTTAGATTCCAGGGAATTGTATCGAACGATAAGTAATCGTGTTGCGAAGCATCTCGGAGAAGTAACAGAACTGCTTGTTACTTCTTGACGAAAGCAAGAAGACATCAAGCTGGTTTGTAAGTGGCATATCGGCTGCAAAACCAAGCGGCACTGAGGGGTATCTCCGGTGATAAACAGCTTGCACAATCAAGGTTTAATCATTGCGAGTCTTTCAAGAGCTTCCCCTTAATGACACTGCTACTTAGAAGCTGCTTCATACAACTTCTACTCCCTTGTAAAACACTTCTCGCATAACCAATGTGAAGCCCACCAACTTTTGCGCCTCCCATTTTTTTATGATCGTTCGCTTCGTTCCGAAGGGAGGCATGGCGAATTGTGGGGTTTTCTGTGCTAGATGGAGTTTTCAGGAAAGATTACTCTGCTTTGGAGCCTTGCTGAGGGCTTGTTAGCTATTTTCATGATCAAGGATAGAGGTATTTGGAATTCCTTACAACCCAGAGTGCATCAGGTCCTTCCTAATAGATTTCGTCGCCCTTGTGCCTGCCATACTCGGACAAGAGGTAACATTCAAGGAATTAGCTGTCAACAAACTTCAAGTGTCATCCGCATCAGGATTCCGTGCTCCCCTCGCCAAAACCGAGGTGCGTCGCTGGATTTTTCCCCCCGAAGCTGAGCTCAAACAGCGACGCAACAAAACAAAAACGATATGGCCATCTCCAGACCAGAGAGCTTGACTCCCCTCAAAGATGGGAAAGAAATTTCAATGTTTGGAAGCAGGTCCAGGCCCAAATGGTGGCAACTCCACATTCAAGTACGTACCCGCATCGGAGAAAGCGAATCTTACGTTTCTTCCCTCCCCCCCTAGACAAGCATTTTTCGGGCCGTCTTGACATTTCATTCATGCCGTCCACTTGCTTAGGTTGCAATGGCAATGTAAAGGGCACGGAGAATAAAAAGGAAAAATTTTGTCTCTAGCGATGTATGCCATTCAGTTTGGCCATGACGTGATTGGACTGAGATTTGGAGCGGAATTTATACTCCGCTGAAGACTTTAGCGTGAACCTCGGTGCTTTTGGATTACACATCCAAAAATTCCGGTTTATGTACAGGTGGATTCCGATGCTGTATGAGAAAGGGGTTCCTGCATGTTTGTATGCGAGCTTGCCTGGACATGTTCAGCAACGGAGGTATTTTCTCAAATCCCCATAGTGGACCACGGCTACAGACCTTCATCACCACCCCCCGAGAGTGTTTAAATCGAATAATACTTCAAGGTCTGCCTACTTTCCCAACAACCGCGTCACGCGAGCACTTTCCTAAACCAATAAGTGGGTCACCAATAGGGGCTTCATAGACGAGATGCAGAAGAAAAAATTCATTTCACTCTTAACGCCCGGCTATTCGGCATTTTAAATCAATAGCCAAAAAATCCAAAAGGATTCCGCCTCTTCATGCAAAACTCTCGATACGATCACTCTTCAGATGGGGAATCCCCGACTCCTCTTCATTCCGTGAGACAGATCCCCTACACTTTGGCTCACGAATGCTGAAGATGAAGCTGAAGATCTAGAAACTTTGAGGAATGTCTTCATTGTTAAGCATTTGTGACGTCGGTATTGATTCCGGGGTGGTTGGTTGTGAGTGTGGGATGACGGGGCGATGGGTGAGGGGATTCGCTTGGAGTACCCCCCACTCCATATTCCTAATATCGAAGACTCATGCATATCCAAGTGGAAATCAGCTGATAGACATGAGAGGAGTGTGGCTCGAGTGATGACTGTTGGAAACCAAGTAATGAAATTGTTTCTGATTTCTCACTAAACTTGGAACGCGAGTTTCAAATGAAGAGATATACTATTCTGCTAAGTTATAACCTTGCAACCGCTACTAGTTTTATTTAGTTTCCTTTGGAAATGAGGGTTAAAGGTAGAGTATAGTGAATGTTCGTCAAGAGGTTCTGTTATCGTTCGACGGACAGCTGATAATAATTCTTCTATAATATTATTTGAAAATCTTTAACTAAATAAAAAACAAGATTCCTCTCTTCTTCTGGATAGTTTAAGGTAACGATATTACTAATCAATTTCTTTATAATATAAAAGCATATATAATTTACTTATCTAGTTAATATTATAAGGAAACTAGGCGAAAACACTTTACTAAGTTTAGTCTATACCGACTATTTATAGCTTAAATAGAGCTAGTATTTACGCTAGCAAGTAGTTATATAACTAATCTACTTCTCTTCACTTATAATAAGATTAAATTATCTAACTTTACTCTTCTTATAAAAGTTATTAATTATCTAATAAAAAAAGAATCTAGTAAAAGCTTTATATAATTCATTTCTCTTACTCTTAATACTAGCTTTCTTAAATAGAGTTTAGATTTCTATCTAAATACGAATTACTTATAACTCTCTTCTTCTATATATTAGCTAGATAAATTTATATATTACTATATTAGATTTAGTATATAGAGAAATTAAGCTTATAGTTTTATAAAAGTTAAAACCTTCTATTTATTCTTACTTAGTCTAATTAAAGCCTTAGCTAAATAAGATAAGAACTAATTTTAGAAAGATATAAGAGAGTAAGAAGGAATATTTTAGAAAGTATCTAAGAGTCTATTTAGCTCGTATGTATTAGTTCTTTTATACTATATATATACTACTAAAAATAATAAGATAATATAAATATATATATATTATAATATATACGAACGTTTAGCTAGTATATATTATAGTATATACTACTATAATTAAATAATATACTCTTTTAATCTCTTAATCTTTAACTTTAATATATATATATATATTCTTAAAACTCTACGACTATTAGTACTAGTACTAGCTTATATCTAGCCTTCTATAAGTATATATAGCGATATAGACACGTTAAGCTAAATAATAATTAAATATATTTAAGAAGAAGTTATAATATAATAAGAAATATACGAGTATCTTTAGACTATATACTCGTATATAAATCTTATATATCTATAATAAATTATATATATACTAAATAGGCTCTAAATTTTCAATAAGTCTAGTTAATTTTTATCTATAAAGTATAATTACTTCAAGGTATATATTTACTATTAAGTGACCAGAGCTCACTAAGTCTTAGGTTATCAGTAGTAAATTTAGTAAGCGAAGAGAAGTGATAACGCCTGATTATTTTCTTCACTATATTCACTAATTATAAAAATTGTTTCAATCTAACAAAGTCAGTTCTCTCCGTCATCCCCTAAAAGCCAACAGTTTAAGAAGCCTTCTTGAATATACACGCGCATCTAGATACACACAGAAACACTAAACCAAGAAAACTCGTGCTTTAATCTCCTCTGTGAGAACTCAGCCCCAAGTTCCACGAATAGTAGTAACGGCTTTCTAGACTCTCATAGACCCCTTCGATAAATCAACCGCAACAGACCGTCTATGGCCGCAAAAAAAAGGAGGAAAGAAAAAGCAAACATAGAGTTGCCCCGACCAGAAACCCAAGTGTAGGGGGGTATAGCAACCGGAGTAAGCACCGCTAACGACACCTCAGCTCCGAGAATCAGTATATCAAAGAGAAAATGGCCTAAAAATAATTAGAAAATTGCCATCAAGATATTTTCAATACGGACTCGAATGCAAGAAAATATGAATAACGAGGTGCCCCTCAAATGATGTAGAATCCCTCACGGACAGTCGCGAGTCCGGGAAATGCGGGGATCCAGGCTGAGCCCAGCCCAGCCCAGCCAGCCCGGCCATCGTCATTTTTATCTCTTTCCCCAGATCTTCACTCGTGCGCTTACGGCGGGATGGGATTTCTCCCCCTCTCTTGAGATAAAAGACCAATCAATGATCGGTCGGGCTCAATATCTGATCTCTGGATTAGAGGTGAGGTGTTGAGGTTGGCCGTGCGTGTTGAAGGTTGGTGTTATATTACCAGCTATTAGGCTGCGTAATATACAAGGTAACAGTTACGCCATAGGAGCCATAACGCAAAAGTTTACCTAAAATGACCACTGAACAGTATCATTTTGACTAATAGCGCGTATATAGAACGGACCTGACCCTGTGAATATCAGCCAGTCACGTGGCCCTGATATCACATTGGCCGAGTTGGTTCGTGGGGGTTTATATGCAGAAGCTGGAGAAAAGAGTGAGAGACAGGACGGGATGGGATACTTGGTTAGACCTGCCTTGATCGTGATGCATTGGAAGGAGCTCTTTCTCGTGGAAAAAAGGCGTTTGGTGAGTACTGACGATGTGACACGCCACTGGTAGGACAGAACCGTGATGTTACTGGTGTTACTGTACTGCAACCCTACTTCTCGCGTTGTTTTCCGGTCGTTCCTCCGATTTGTGGTGCCTGTAAGTTGCTGTCAGGCGTGCAGAGTTGCCCACCACATGCTGCATGCTGCTGCAACCTCGGACCAGACCTCTAGTTTTTTTATATTGATATCGCATCGCCATCAACAACACTGAGCAGGAACCAAACTACTAGTTTTTAGGGGATGGTATACCTTATGGACCTTTGGTAGCACACCCTCAACACCGAGGATCTCCATCTTTACCTAGGTACGGCCATATCCAACCAAAAACCGTGACGTGACGACCTCATTCAGCCTCGATGATCAATAAGAGCAATATCTCAAACATCTTCACTATTGACAAACCTCAAGAGTCCGAGTCCGAGGCACCCCCCTGAACTCGCCTGAACTCCCTAAACAAGCGAGCGGGACCAGAGCTAGCCACCACTTGTTCACGGTTACGAGTTACTACGCTACGCTACTGTAGTATCCTCCCTAGTAAATCTACTACCAGACCAGGTAGTTCCACACTTACCAAACCTGCCCACCGCTTCCCCTTCCTCACCCCACGATGCTGAGAGACATCGACAACCTGCCCGCCCCAGTTCTTCGAAAGTATTAGCAAACCATTATTCGGGCAGCCGCGGACCCCCAATTATAATTAACAATAAGGCCCCTAGTCCACTCACTCCACTCCACTCCACCACCTGAGGCCTCCACCTCGAAAGGCAGAGACGACGACATTCCCATCGTCTCATTGGAAAGGCGGCAGCTCGCCAGAGGCAGAAGGAGAAAAGAAAGCATGTTGCAGATCTAGACGCGACCCCCAACCCCAACCTCAATTCATTCTGTCCTAGAAGGGCCGTCCCGAATGTCGGGAAGGAAGGAAAACGCCTTCCAACTTGTTTATGTGCATCGTCGGCAACATATATATGTCTTTCCAACCCAGCCCAGCCCCGTCCGGATCTCGTCTTTGCTCGTCCTCTCACACCCACCGCCATTGCGTTATCTGCACCCAAAGCACGATCTCAGCTCGCCTCACCAACCACGGGCATTCGCCCCGTGCACCACCGCGAGCGAGCCCTTTGACCACGATACGATCACCATCATCATCACCATCACGACCCATGAGGAATTAGGGGTCCATTACTTACGGTACCATTATCGAATCGAATCGAATCCCGAAACGGAGAGAAGGAAGAAAAGACGCCATGCAGAGCTTAAATCACCACCCTCCGCCCTTTCCTCCCCAGCACGTGGGAGACACCGCAGCCGTCGGCATCGGCGTGCAGCATCGGCAACAGCAACAGCAGCCAGCCGACTTCCAGTCCGACCACGAGGTTGAGGCCTTCATGAACCGGGCCGCTGCTCAGAGTCGCTATTATGACCTGGAGCCGGGTCCCGGCGAGTTGGGACCATGGAACCAGCCGAATACCGTCGAACATCCAAGTACGTCTTGTCGTGGTTTGTGCATTTATTCATTCCTCCTCCCTTCTTTTTTGCCACTATTCCCACATTCGATATTCCCAGATTTGATCTTGTCAGATTTGATATTCCCAGATTGGATACTCCCAGATTTGATATTGCCTGTTTTGTTACTGCTACTGCCATTGTTGGCTTTGCGTCCGGAGTTCTGGATTGGCCTTTCATGACCTTCTGTTTTGGTATATACTGCATTTTATCGCGGTGGTGGTAATCGTAAAGCTGCCAACCCAGATAGGGAGTTTGCATGTTACCTGATATCCGGCATGGGAGCACAATGACGGACGTTGTGGCCATACCCGGACAACGCAGGGGAACCGCGTCTTGGAAATGCCATCGACATTCTCTCTTGGGAAGTTGTGTTGGGTATTTGTGGTATTTGGATGGGATGAGATGGTTGCATCTCTACTCTTCTCCACCCATTCGCGATGCCATCATTTCTCCTGATTCTTCACCACCTGGCCCAGTGTCACGTGTCACCCACGACAGCTTGCACCTCCCAATGGAGAAAGTCGCTTCTGGATAGCTTCATTTGCGTTTGTCAACAACAAGCATCTGCATCTTTTCACACGACTCCACCATGAATCGCACACCCCAACCCTCCGTCCATCTCATGACAAAACCCCCGAAATCCAGTGGCCGATCTCTCCCCCCCTTCCAACCTCGATGTGGCATTTGGCAGCATTGTCAACAGGGGCCCCGTGAAACTCAGCTTCCTTTATACCTTTATAAGGCCCCCGGATGGCTGTTTCCTTCGTTTCCTTGCCAGCCTACTGCATTTCGCAATCGAGGTGCATATGTCACCATCACACGTGACGTCGCACCAGCCGAGTCCCCCTCCCGTCGTGACGGGACCCAGCCGGTGCGTGCCTCAAGTGAGGCTTGAACCCCAACTTCCTCATCCACGAATTGTATTGCGAATCTTTTGCTTTTAGTCTGAGCTTTCTACCAAGAAATTCGCAGCCAGCAGATCTCAGATAGATTACTCGAGCTTGGACGTTGTTGAACGTTTTCGGATGATGGCGTAAAGAGGTGGTGGTGTTTCGCTGAAATCCACAACCCTTTTCTCATCACGACGACGAGTTCCATCTTCCGACGCCTCTTCTATCTCTCATTGTTGATTACAGACCTCAATTTAGAGGCTTTCCGTTCGTCCACCCCCAAACATTCCCCAACTTACATCATTTTCTTCCAACTTTCGGTTCAAAACCCCGCTAAAACCTTTCACTAACACAATCACTTCCCAGTTATCCCACCATCCCACCAAGCTGCCTTCAACGCCTGGAACCAACAAGTCGTTCCGCTCGTGAATTCCTACACGATGCAATCCCAACCCAACAACAACCCTCAGGGTTATTACGAAACCTACTATCCCACACCCTCCTCCTCCACCGAATCCACCCCTCCTAACGGGTTCGTGCCTTATTACATCGACACCGCCCATCCAAATCTCACCTCCCTCCAACAACCCCACGGTCCCCATCCCAATGGCCCAATCTCACCCTACCCATCCATCCTCTCCCCTCAGTCACCCCAAGACCACCTCCACGGACCCTACCCCCTCGATGACCCCGAAGCCGAACAAAAGCGTCTCCGCAACACCGCAGCTTCCGCTCGTTTCCGGGCCAAAAAGAAGAAGCGTGAGGCGTCCCTCGAAAGAGCCAGTGCCGAGCGTAGAGCTTTAGTAGGCAAACTCGAAGGTCGAGTCAAGGAACTAGAAGAGGAGAACAAATGGTTGAAAGAATTGGTCTGGGAGAAGAGAGAACGAGGCCGTGAGGGCAAACCTGGGGATGGCGATGATGGGGTTGAAGAGGATATGGGTAAGAGAGAGGGTGATAGAAATGATGGTGTCGGTACCAAGTAATCTTTCTTTATACGCGTGGGGGTTTTATGGTATTTTGAAATGTCATGAGCAGCCCCCGGGAGGAGGATGGATGGATGGGTGGATGGAATTGGCAAGTTGGGATGGAAATTGAAATGCGGAACACGAGGATGATTGGATGGGAAGGGGTAGTGAAAGTGGAATGGCGTTATGTTTGGAATTTGGTCGATGCGAATTTTACGTTGCGAACTGGAATACCCTCAAAGCTCTCTACACTCGTTTACTGAACAACAACCAGGAATCAACTCGCCCGCGAACCGAACGACAAGGGCACAAGTGTCAGCAAGAAAATGAAGGGCATGACGAAATTGACACGGAAAGGACGAAGGACTGACTATATAGCATATGGCTTTCATTCAGCACGGCTCGAACTGGCTTATGGGCCGGGATGTTGCCAAATGACTTTTTTCAAATCTCCTTTTCAAATACCACGGATCCTCTTTTGCCACTATATTTCTTTTGTGCTACTACTCGTTTATTTTTCAATCTCTTTTTTTTTCATTGCTCTATTAATTTGCCAACCAATTCAAAGTACTAGGAACAAACAAGCAAGCAAGCAAGCAAGCAAGGAAAGAACACAAAATCGTCAAAGTCTCTAGCGATACCAATCAGTGTAGCTACTCTTCTCCCCGAAGGCAAGATTCAAAGTCCACCTGCGACACTGTTCGGCAAACCAACCGACGGAATCATCATGAGACACCCGCAAGCAACCCTTTTTGATTCTTCCCTCGTATACGCATACGTTTCAACTTTTCCCCCAAAAGCGCTAAACTTTATGTCGATCGAATGCAAATCAAATAAAATCAACATGATCAAGATGAATCAACATGCGACATTGCCGGCGGATCAAAAATACCAATGCAACACTTTTTTTTTGCATTTCCACATTTGACACCCGCCTCCGCCTCCGTATACACACACCCTAACTCCACAAGCGTCCACTGCGACAAATACATAAGGCCGCTCTGGGCGCCGTCGATGGCTCAGCGACATGTAAATTCTAAAGCACCTCTAACAGATCAGTCTTCCATTCTACAGGGCCAGCCACCTTGACCGCGAGATAATATAAGCGAGGCAGGCAGGGTAAGCACTTCTAGAAAAAATAAGGAGGATTCAAATATTATCCCTACGACAAAGCGAGGTATTACTAGGGGATTATAGGAATTCGTAACTATAGTCCAAGACACCTCCCTCCTCTACCATTCTCCCCACTCTCCCAGAACAAACAAGACACCATGAAATGTAATTATTCCAGTCTCGTAGGATAAAGAAATCCAATTTTATAGTTCTAGTCCAGCCACCAAGAGAGTAGTGTGAAGAAAGGTAAACACACACCACTACTCCTATCTAGTTATAAATTCCTACACCCCCCCTCCTTCCTGGAGGTATTAGTATATGATTGTACTACCCTACTCTACCCTCACCTACCCTACCCTGCATCTCTCTCCTTTAGTTAGGTAACGGTAATAACTTAAGTCTTACTAAAAGCTTCTGGTAAGACTTAACTTGAAAGACCTTCCTTGCCTTTCTTCACTTTTTCTTTGCCGTTTTTTATATATAATAGTATAGTATGTGAAATC
Source organism: Hymenoscyphus infarciens (assembly GCA_001414345.1). Classification (NCBI taxonomy): domain Eukaryota; kingdom Fungi; phylum Ascomycota; class Leotiomycetes; order Helotiales; family Helotiaceae; genus Hymenoscyphus; species Hymenoscyphus infarciens. Next base: position 5,880 of record LLCB01000249.1, on the reverse strand, counting down.
TCTGTAAAACTTGTGAATACTTTTTTATATTGAGGTTTTTTTTCTCTTTGTCTATGAGTAACTATATTTGAGAGAATAATATAGAGAGGAAGGGAGAGACAGAGAGGGGGAGAGAGAGTACTACTCTACTCTATATCTCTCTTCTTTAGTTTATTAATAGTAATAAGTGTTCTTAAAAGCTTCTTATAAGACCTCACTTGAAGGACCTTGCTTTTACTTTTTCTTTAACGCTTTTTATATCTATTTATATATAGAATATTAGTAAAACTTATGAATACTTTTTTATATTAGGTGTTACTTTCTATCTATAACTGTATTAGAGGAAATAAGCTAGAGAGAGAGAGAGAGAGAGAGAGAGTAATGAAAAAATATTAGATTTAAGAAAGTAGGAACTCTTATCCCTTTCTTTAGAAGAGATTAGAAGAGGTGTTTTTTCTTTTTAATTCTGATTTTGATTTTGATTCTAGTTCGGATTTTGATTCTGAGTTTCTTATAGTAAGATATTTCGTATAATAGAACGAAGTTTATATATAAATACTCTATTAAACTTTTGAGTTAACTTAGGTTATTTAAAAGAGTAGTTATTCGTAGTAGAGGTAGTTTATAGTAGTAGTATTTTATAGTAGTAGTATTTTATAGTAGTAGTATTTTATAGTAGAGGTAGTTCAAAAGAGGTAAGTAAATATATTATCTAAGATTTTCTTAGTATAGTAAGAATAATTCTTGAGTTTAAAAGATAGATTAGGAAAATAGGTTTATTTGATTTTGAAATTAGGCTACTTTTACGTAGTTTTTTAATATTTTTATTTTTCAGGGTTTAATATTAGAACTATATAATAAGTAGTATACTAGTAGACTGCTAGATAATATATAGATTTATAACGGCACGAAATACACACTACTACTGAAGAGGCATATAGGAGTGCGTTCGAGACAGAATAACATGCGTAAATACTAGGCTCTGATACGGAAGAAAAGGCTAAACTGGCTATTTCTGACTCTAGGAGAGTAGGCTACTATATACAAGAGGTTCGGACAATACAAAAGGGTCCGAAACCGAACAACGACATACGTCGGCTAATACAAAAGCCCGAACCCTACGAAGTACGTAACCTTCCTAAAACAGACAATGCACAACAACAACTGCCGAAACCTTATATGTAGCAGGTACTCCCAGCTATCCAGGATGGCATAGGTGACAAGCTATCACATCCCCCTCCCTTGAAAAAGACTCGTCCCCAAGTCTGTCTATCTTATCGTTCAGGGTCGAATCGGGATGCTGTAGCATCATTGTCGTATTTGTTAATTTTATCGTAAGCAAGAAGGTCAGGCAGGGTCTAAATCATAGCTAACCTAAGTTAGAAGGTGCTTTGTTTATCGAACTTTGTCGTAAGCGAGATGTCGGTTCCGAATCGTATTCGTAGATGCTTGCAAAAGAGACTTGGTTCCCAATCCTTCTATATCAAAAGCAAGCGTTCGCTAAAAGAGTGTAGTCCGATCCGTCTAGCAGGTCGGAAAAAGTTTGAAGTAAAGTCAGAAAAAAGTTCAAAAGTCGAAGGTGAATTCAGAGTAGAGTCGGAAGCGAACATTAAGAGGTAACGTTGTAGGTAACAGTGATGTCATAGCTAAGAGTTTACTTCGAAGGCGTACCGATTCGTATCTGTTTTAAAAAATTCAAATGAAAAAGGACTTCTAGCCCGGCTAGAAGTAAAAAGAAAGTAAGACTCTGATCAGTGTTAGTGGGGTTTCGGCTAGTTAAAAGAGTTGTTGCCGAATTTGAAAATGCTGTCTGAAGTTCAGGATAATAAAAGGGGTATAGTTTCAGGTACGACATTTATTGGTACTGTTGTAGAAACTGTGTTGCTTAGACCCGTAGGCTGCCTCGTTCCCTTTAGCAATTCAGGTTTGAACTAGAGTACCTAAGAACTTATTCGTAATCGTCTTCTAATTCCGTTTACACTTCAGAAGTAGTAGAAGATTCGCTATTAGATTATGAGGAGTTTAGAGCTAAATTAGATAAGAAGGGAGAGGTATTTTAAACCGTAGTACTAATATCTTATAACTTAGCGTTTTAGCGTAATTCCTTATCTATAGCTAAAAGATTAGAGACTATTCTAGTAAAGTTGTTTTTCTAATCTCTCTTCTTTATAGTAGCTAAGTTTTAAAGCTATAGTATAATCTTCTCTTATATATAAAAGAACTTCTCTGACTTTCGTACTTCTTTAAGTATAGCTATATTTAAGAAGCGACTTTTAAATTTAGTAAAAGTTTCTTTAGTATATTCTTTATTTCTACCTATTTATAAGAATCCGAAAGCGTTCTAAGTATCCTCTATCTTATAACTAGTTAAAAAGTAGGTATCTAAAAGAGTAACTATATCTTCTTAATCTTTAAAAGTATTCTAAACTAAGTCTGATTTATATCTAGGCTCTAGGTAGTCTCTAGTAAAGCTAGTTATTATACTCTAAATAAGAGCTTTTCGAGTTAGAGAGATACTATAATAATTAGTATTTATATAGAGTCTATCTCGTACTAATATCTTCTATTATTAGTATATAGGTGAAATGCTATTATCTAATAGTTTAATCTTTTTAGTTATCTTACTTTTTCGAAATTAGAGAGTATTTAAAGAGGCTTTAGTACTATATTAAGTAGAGGTGGATTAGAAGAAGGTATTAGAGATAGTAGCGTCTCTTTACTAAAAGAGGTATAAGTTTAGGCTTAGAAGTAGAAGAGGGTTTAATTAAGAAGGGTTTAGAGGTAAAGTAAGTTATTAACTTTAAAATATAAGCTTACTTACTCTCTTTTCTAGCTCGGCTAGCTAATCTCTTATTTCTTGATTTTCTACTTCTAAAGCTTATATAACCAACTATATTTAGTCTATATTTAAGAAGTCTTACTAGTCTCTTCAACCTTTGTTATTTCTTCGAGATCTTCTAGATCTTAGTATATAGATGCTATTTAGACAGCTTTCGGAAAGAGAGGTAGCCTTAGAAGAGAGTTATCGCTCGACGCCTCGTAGTAGAACTAGTTTAGAGAGACCTAAGGTCTCTTAGAAATTCGATATAATAATGTCGATTTAGAAGAGAGAGGAGAGTAAGATTAGATTTAGAAGCCTTTATAATAACTATAGTATATTAACTTATTTACTAAACCTAGGGTTATTAGGATTCTTAGGAACACTTAGCGTATTCTAATCTCTTAACGTACTAATAACACGATTTTTACTAGCTATCTATAACTAATACTAAACTCTAATATTACTAGCTATCTAGAAGGTCTCTGATTTCCTAGCTATTTAAGGTTATTCTTAGTATAACTAATCTAAATTAGGCCTAAAACAAAAGAGATACGCTAATACGCTTAAAAGAGATATTATTTATACTATTACTAGCGAAGAAGAGTTTAGCCTTTTTATATAATAGTACGAAATATATACTACTACTAAAGAGATATATAAGAGCACGTTCGAGACAGAATAATATACGTAAATACTAGGCTCTAATATAGAAGAAAAGGCTAAACTAGCCTTTTCTAACTCTAGAAGAGTAGGCTACTATATATAAGAGATTTAGATAATATAAAAGAGTCTAAAACTAAACAACGACATACGTTAGCTAAGATAAAAGCTAGAACTCTACGAAGTACGTAACCTTCCTAAAATAGATAATATATAATAATAACTACTAAAACCTTATATATAGCAGGTACTCCTAGCTATCTAGAATAGTATAGATAATAGGCTATTATAAGCTTTACTTTTTTTAATTTACTTATTCTTTAAAAGATTAAGAGTAGAATTCTCTATTATTATTCTCTCTTTTTACTTAGTTACTTTTTAACTTTTATCTATTATTTAATTAATATAGTAATTTATTATTATATATTCTTTTTTTAGATTCTTATACTTTTAACTTTTAAGTCTTTCTCTCTTTCTACTCTTCTATTTAGATCTTCTCTCTCTCTTATTTAAATACTCTTTTAAAGAGAAAAGAAGAAAATATTTTATATATACTTAAGTAGTAATATAATATTTATCTTAATAATATAATATAAATTATATAATAAATATTATAAATAGTATAAAGAATACGTATAGTTTTTAAAGAACTAACTTATAATAATAGGAAATATATACTACTATCGAAGAGGTATATAGAAGTATATTTAGTAGAATAATATATATAAATACTAGGTACTAATATAGAAGAAAAGACTAAATTAGACTTTTTATAACTATAGAAGAGTAGACAGCTATATATAAGAGGTTTAGATAATATAAAAAGAGGTTAGATAATATAAAAAGATCTAAAAGCTATCTAAAAGCTAAACCTAAAACCTTTCTAAATTAGATAATATAAAACAATAACTACTAAAACCTTATATATATTATATATAATATATAATCTCAGCTATATAGAATAGCTAGCTATTATATAGCTATACTAGCTTATTATATAGTTAGTTTTTAGAAAATTTTACTTAGTTTTAAATTACTTAGCTAAAACTATAGTTAGTATAGTTTTATAAACTAAGTAGCTTTTAATATTATATAATAGTATATTAAAACTTTATAGTTTTAGCTAGATTTCTAGGAATAGATAAGTTTAAAGAAGCTTAGAAAAGAGATAAACTAAGCTCTTTTAGACTATATTCTATTACTTTCTAGTCTTTCTACTTATTAGGCGCTTACTCTCTATCTTATAATAAAATTTAGAATTTAGAATCTTTATATTATTATTATTGAAATAATAATAATACTATTAATATACTACTAAAAGAGGCTTAGATACTTTTTAAGAGATTAGTAAGAGTTTATAAATCTATAGTAAGAACACGCTAATCTTTTATATTCTTTAGCTTAAGCTTATTTAATAAAAGTAATAGCTAAAGATCTTTTAAATAGCTCTTAATATACTCTTAAGATCTACTATATTCGCTAGACTAAAACAACTCTTCTTCGATACTAAAACTGTAATTATCGCTTATTAGAACTATTTTAGTATACTCTTAATAAACGCTCTTATATATCTAAAGTCGTAGTTTAGTTTACTTAATATAGAAGACATTATAAGAGTAAATAGCTACTTATATACTAGTTATATACCTACTCGCTTAGCTAGCGTCTAGCGTATTCTTTAGCGATAAGTAGCTAGACTAGATAGCTCTTTAAATATTAAGCTTATTATATATTTTCTATATTTTTATAATATAGTAGTAATAAACTAGGTTCTACGTATCTACTAGAGCTATATACGCTCTTATAGATCTTAAGACTTTAAGCTTCCTTCGCTTAAACTCTACTTTTAAAGAAGTAACTAATTCACTCGATTTATAAAAATAAAATTATTAGTAGCTTAAGAGAAAGCTTTATTATTTATAATAGTATACTTTATAAGATATTATTATAACATAGTCTTAATAGCTTTAAGTATTATAAAATAATTAGTATATAAGTATTAAATTTATAGAAATTTTTAACTAACTAGCTTAAACTCTAAGATTATAGATATATATATAGTATTATTAAGTAACTTCTATATATTCTTAATCTTTATTTTAAAAGTATTAAGTATATTATTATTTAGCTTAGTAATATCTTAATAAATAAAGAGTATTACTTTTATAATATCTAAGTAGTTAGTTATTCTAAAGAGTTTAAGATTAAGAGTAGTACTATCTATAATAGATTAGATACTTTAATAATATTAAAAAGAGTAGATTTAAAAGTAAAATTATTATTAGAGTAGTATATTATAATTATAATATAATTAAGTTTATTATTACTAGTCTATTTATTAGTAGTTAAGAGAATTATCTCTCTATACTTAATATATACTTACTTATAATTTAGCTTTTAGAGTACTTTTATCTAGATAG
>LLCB01000248.1:0-89697 GCA_001414345.1 Hymenoscyphus infarciens | reverse complement strand
GGATATATATTACTAAAAATAAGATAGTAATATATATATATATATATATATATTAAATCTATATATATACTAGTATTTAATATATATATTTAAAAGTAATATAAATCCCTCGTTTAACCTCGTATATCTTAGTATATATATAAATAGAATATATATTACTAAAAAAAGATTTAGACCTCTAGAGATATAAATCTTTAAAAGTTTATATATATCTTTTATCTACTATCTAATACTAGTACTTAGTGCTACTTACTAAGAATATATACTAGGATATATACTAATATATATACTATAAGCTAAATAATTCTTATTTATATTTAGAAATAAAGAGAGATATATACTAACTTATACGAGGTTACTATTTAGAATATATTATTAAATATCTATATATCTATTTAAATAATTTAAACGAGCTAAATAGGCTCTTATATTAACCTTTTAGATTTTAAGCACTAGTTAATAGAATAGAGACTTAAGCTATTATCTAATCTTTGCTTACTTAATTATTAGTAGACTTAACTCTAGTTATAAAAAGTTAGAATTACTAGAATTTTTAGTAGTAACTAACTTACTAACGATTTCTTTTCTAGATATCTAAACCTTATAGTCTTAAACTAGTCTTAGTAGAAAGAGCTAAATAAAGCTCTTTTTAGTAAAGATTTCGCTCGAGTATAAAATTACTTTAGTAGCGAGAGTTAGACTAGAGTAGTTTTAAAGTAAGTAGAACTTATTATATTTCTAGACTAGACTATAGTAATTACTAGAAACCTAGATAAAAAAGCTCTTTAAAGTCTCTAATTAGTCTTATTCGTCGTTCTTAAGTACGCTTTACTACGAGGTATTCTCTAGAAGTAGCTAAGTTTAGTATTCGTTATAAAGAGTTTCTTTCTAATCTAGTACTTCGTACTAGTAGATATAAACTAGCTAGTAGTTAAGAGATAATAGACTACTATTAATTATAAAGAATTTTCTAGTAAACTTCTTAAGCTAGGTAGTATTTCGAAGCGCGAGTAGAAGAAGTCTTTAAGCTGATTTTATTATATATATTACGAATTTCTTTTATATACTAGATATAATATTAGTATACTTAATATACCTAGTATACTTAGTATATTTAAGTCTTAAGTATACTATTATAATACTAGTTATAATAGAGATAATAGCTATTATACTTTATACTAGCTCTACTAGTAGTTTAAGTTTATTCTACTATTTTAAATATATCTATCTATCTATCTATCTCTACTTACCTCTATCTATCTACTTATATACTTATCTGTCTATTTATCTATATATCTATTTATATACTCTATCTATATAAAAGATATCCTAGAAAGTAAACTTTAGCTTAATCGCTTAATTTATCGCTCGCTTTTTTAATCTATTATAGTTTTATAGAGCTAGGTATAAAGAGATAAGAGGCTAGTTATATAATATACTTCTAGAAGTTAGATAGCGAGTTAGCCTTAGTACTCTTAGTACTAGAGTCGGAAAGCGAGTTAGCTTTAGTATCGCGGTTAGCTAGCTAGTCGGCTTTAATACTACTAGTATTAGCGCTAGATAGTAGGTTAGTCTTAGCGCTAAGTCTACTAAAGCTAATTAGATAGCTGATTTAGCGCTAGTATATCTAGTATACTTAGTATACCTAGTATACTTAGTATATCTTATATACTTAATATATCTACTATAGTATACTTATTATAGCTAATATAGCTAGTATAAAGCTATTCTACTAGTATATAAAATAAATTCGTAATATACTCTAGTACTTTAGTATATAAAAAAGTTGAAATTTATAATACCTAGTTATACTAGTTAAAGCTCTTAAATTTAAGATAAAGCGTTCTTAGTAAGATAATAGATTTTAATAATAATAGAAGAAACGCTTATTAACTAGCTATTTCTATATATTCTAGACTATTCTACTTCTAGCTTATAGTTTCTCTCTTTTATCTCTTCTTTTTTCTTCTAGATTTAAAATCTACTATTATAATAATATTATACTAATTATTATTTAATTCTACTACTTTTACTTCTAATTATTTCGTTTTTCTCTTTTTAAGTCTTTATATTCTCTATTTAAGATAATAAGCTTCTCTAGACTTATCTATATTTAGATTATTAAATCTAAAGAAGAGTTTTTTAAATTGTTTTATTAACTATTATATTCTCTACTTTTGAATAATAAAGAGAAATTACTAAGACTTTTAAGTTTAATTTTTTATTAAAAGATATAATTAAGTAAAGAGTTATCTAGATATTAAAAGAACTACTATATTTTCTCTTTAGTTCTTTTTTCTACTTCTTCTTTACTTCTTCTCTTTCTACTTTACTTCTAGAGAAAATTTAAGCTTTAATATCTAAAATAGCTCTTATTTTTACTCGCTCGCTTTTAAGCGCGTTTAGGTAAGTAAGAGATAGAACTAGTAGTAATCTTTACTTAAGAATTCTTTCGCGAATAATAGAGTTCACTTATGAAAATAAGAGAAACTATAAGAGATAACCTTTATTCGTAGATAGATAGATAGCTAGATATAATAGCTGATTCCTCTTCTTCTACGCTTTTACTTAGAGTCGGCGGAAGTAAGTATAGATTAGAAGCAAGTATAGAAGTCTATACGATTTTACTAGTACTTTATTTTATATTACTTCTCTATCTAAATCTAGGTATCTAATTAATATAAACCCTATATAATCTTAGATCTAATAGATTAATAAAATTAGCTTAGTCTATAATAGAATTAATAGAAGCTATACTCTCTTAATCTAAGGACTTCTTATCTTTACTCTCTATTATCTCCTTCTCCTTCTTTTATATATTACTAAGATTAAAGACTACTTCTTCCTCTTCTCTACCTAGTTCCTCTAGAATAAGGTCTTCTTAAAGTGTCTTAGCCTCTTATATAGCTTAAAGTAACCTAGAGTAATACTCCTCTTATAGAGAAGCTTACTTAAAGATAGTAGGCTCTTTATCTAGCTAGTAGATTAGTTTAGTTAACTTAAAAGGTATAAACTTTCTCTACTTCTTTATCTCTACTACGCGAGCCTTATAAGTCCTTTTATTCTTATAAGCTTATATACTAAGAGTAAGAAGTCCTTTCTTTACCTTAGTAATAGCTTAAGTAAGATCCTTCTTTACCTTCTTAGGAGCCTTATTCTTCTTCTCTATTATAAGATAATTCTTCCTTTTATATATATCTTATATAATAATTACTCTACTCTTATAAATACTCTTTCTTAAGCTCTTCTTATACTTTATATCTTTATATATCTTCTTTTATAAAGTATAATATTAAACTATAATAAGGTAGGATTTTTATAAGTTAACGCTTACTTACTTTATTATACTCTTAAAGAGTTCTATTAAAGAATTAGAAAACTAGATAAGATTACGAGAACTAAGAGCTTATACTTTAGTAGTAGTACTCTATATTTTAGTAAGTCGAGTAAGTAGAAGAGAAGAGAGAGTAATCTCGTTATTAATATTTATTTCGTCTACTAAGTACTTCTTCTTATTATATAACTATATCTTCTTCTCTACTACTTTCTATAAAGAGAGGTATATTCTTATATTTCTAAAAGAGTTAATAATTATATAAGGCTTTATAGTCTATTTATAGATCTAGGTTAAGTTATAGAAGAATAAAGTAACTAAGTACTTAAAGTTAAGAGAGTAGAGAGTAGTAGTAATAGTTTACTTATAGTAATATTTCTATAGTCTAAAGACTCCTATATTAAGAGATTAAAGAATATAAGTAAGATAAAAAGAGAAGTAAAAGACTTTAATATAATACTTATATACTTTAGTCTAGAACTTAGAGACTTAGTAAGATTTATAGCTATTAAGAAGAAGAATCCTCTAAAGTAAGTCTTTTAATACCCTAGTTTCTTTAATAAGATAATTAAGATATCTTATTATACTCTTATTATTAATATACTCTATAAGAGAATAATCTACTATCTCTTTATCTATTAAGTTTACTAATATCTAGTTCTCTATAATCTTCTTTCCTAGTATAATAATAAAGAGAGCTAGTATATACTTCTTATCTACTAAGATAGTCTCTATTATAGTTACTAACTTCTAATTCTTAAGGCTTATTATATATATCTCTCTAACTTATAAAAGTATAATAACCTACTTACTTCTTATATAGCCTACTTATACGTCTAACTCGTCTATATTAAGAATATACTTAGGCTTCTAGATCTTATACTTTATACGCTCTTCTTAGTACTCTATAAACTACTTCTTTACCTCCTTCTTAGTATATAACTCGAGTCTCTTATATATAATAGGTTTTATTTTAATTATATAGAGATCGTAGTTCTACTTTAGCTACTTTATAAACCAGCTTTATAATAAAGGCTCTTATAAAGAACTTTAAGCCCTTTTTAAGTAATTAATTATAATAAAGACTATCTTATAAGTAGCTCTAAGTTCTTATTCCTACTACTTATAATAGTACTAATATATAGCTTCTTCTTAGAACTTACTTAATACTTTATTATTACTATTATAAGTATTATATCTACTATTCTTATTATAAGCCTTCTTCTTTTCCTAGTCTAGTATACTCTAAACTACTCCTCGTTTACCTAATATATTCTTATAGTTATATAAGAAGACTCTTCTTTACTCTTACTTCTTACCTATTCTATTATCTTATATAAGTCCTCTAAGTACTCTTCTCTTATTTATATATTAGTAGAGAGTAATTTAGGCAGTAGTAGTAAGAGTAATAAGTATATATCTTCTACTAGAATAGTATTAAGAGGTAGTATATATCTTCTACTAGAATAGGATTAAGAGATAGAATAAAGCCTTAGAATCTTATATTATATTATATACTAAGAGAGGTGAGATTATAGTTACTAGTAATAGTTGTAATAGAGTAATTAAGATAGTTTATATACTATAATATATATTTTTAGATAGAGTACTAATCTATAAGTTCTTATACTTACTTCTAACTTATACTTACTTCTGCCGACTCTAAGCGAAAGCGTAGAAGAAGAGGAACTAGCTATTAGTATTCTAAATCTATAAAAGTCTAAAAACGACGTAATTATAAATCGTAAATTATAAATAGTAAAATATTACTTTCTATAAGTAAAAAAGAGAATAATTAATTTCTCTCTCTCTCTCTCTTCTCTCTTCTCTCTCTCTCTATCTTAAGACTAGATAGTCTTAACTATAATAACTAGCTAATTAGAGAATAGAGAGAGATAAGAAGTATTACGTATAAAGTAGTAATATTACTCTCTTCTATTCTTACTATCTATTATATATCTCTTATATTATTATTATAGTTAGATAAAGAAGAGAGAGAGAGAGAGAGAGAGAGAGAGAGAGAGAATTATTTACTACTTTTACTAAACTCCTCTTATCTACGCTAGGAAAAACTTTCTACTGAAATGTTTACTCGCCCTCTCTCTCTCTCTCTCTCTCTCTCTCTCTCTCTCTCTCTCTCTCTCTTCTATACTTTTATATTCATATAATATACTAAAGAAGGAAAGAGTAGTAAGAGAGAGAGACTAAGAAGTAGTAAAATACTCTTCTACCTCTTAATAAAGAGCTTAGATACTATAATTATTAAGTTCTACTTTAGCTTAACTTTGTAATTTACGATTTGTGATTTGCGATTGCGATTTGCGATTTGCGATTTAGTCGATTCCGACTTTTTAGTATATCTAGGACGCCCTAGACGCTCTACTAGGCGATTGTAAGTTCTCTTCTTTCTAAGAAAAGCGCGAAACCTGCGAAATATAAGCCCTAAGTTGATAATTTCCAGAGTTAAAACTCAACTTCAAGGTTTAAGATAGCAATCCCTATTAAATCAGCGTATTAGCGTCTTTTTATACTATTCTTTCTAAAGAGCGGGATAGCTTAAATTACGACTAAAAAAGGAAAGAAATTATATTTTCCAGAGGCTTAGCACTATTTCAAGGCCTCGAGTTAATACGTATCCTCTATAGACAGTGCTATCCTCCTCGTATACGAGACGATCCGCCGATTTAGTATATTCTACACTATTATAACTACTTATAATAAAACTACGACAACGAATCTAAAAGTTATAAGTATCGACTCTAAGATTAATTAGCTTCTTTAAGATTAAGTAGAAGTTATTTCGTTCTTTTTATAGTTCTCTTTCCTATTGTTAAAACTTAATAAGGTAAGAGTGTTATAGGCACGAGCCTAGACTAAAATCGGCGGATCGTCTCGTACACGAGGAGCTATCCAACTCCAAGGTTTGACGGTAGACAGAGAACACCGACCAGAGAGGATCGGGGATAGCACTAGACAGGCACTTGTCGCGCCAATAAAACCACCAAAGTCAAGCTACAGACGGGAGGCTACAAAGAAAAGGCAAACGAGGGGCAGAATACGATGGCGGTGTCACGAAAGAAGTTAGTCAAGTCAAGAAGAGAATGGATTTGAAAGTTTTGAAAGTCATGATTGATTTGTGCCATCGTGATCAGTGCCCATCACTGTCCGAGAAGCATCATTCGTGTAATGTACACCCTGTAGATAAAGAACCCATTGGCAATTGATAACTCCATGCCTTAACCGTTATAAAGAAACCCCCATCCCATTACGCGCCCACCAAATTCCCCAAACCCCGATATCCCAGTCCATCATGCGAAAGTCTGAAACCCGGGCTGAGATCATTTGAATGAGACTCAGAAACGAACAACCACTCTATGAGCGTTCACCGCGGAGTCGGCGAGCCAACTGGATGTCCTTGGACTGGATGGTGACACGTTTGGCGTGGATGGCGCACAAGTTGGTATCTTCGAAGAGGGAGACGAGGTAGGCCTCGACCGACTCCTGAAGAGCACCGATGGCAGAAGATTGGAATCGGAGATCGGACTTGAAGTCTTGGGCAATCTCACGGACGAGACGTTGGAAAGGAAGCTTTCGGATAAGAAGCTCGGTGGACTTTTGGTAGCGACGGATCTCACGGAGAGCGACGGTTCCTGGCAGATGTTAGAAGATGAAGGCGAAGACGCGTTGTAAAGGTGAAGCTTACCTGGCTTGTATCTGTGGGGCTTCTTGACACCTCCGGTTGATGGTGCGGATTTACGGGCGGCCTTGGAAGCAAGTTGCTTACGAGGAGCCTTTCCTCCAGTGGATTTACTGTGATGAGAATGTCAGCTTTGGATCGTGGAGATGGTGTTGTGGTAGTGGGGAAGAGACGCGTTGAAGTTGAGAGGCTGAATGAAGCCACGGTCGCAATGTGCGAGCCACGATCTCCAAACCCCAAAGTCGATGCGGAGGCATATGAGAATGTTGAGGAAGAGACTTACCGAGCGGTTTGCTTGGTACGAGCCATTGCGGATGATTTGGATGGATGGTATTGATGGAAGAGTTGTTGTTGATTGATGGTTGTTGCTGGTTGTCGACTGTCGAGGTTGTTGTGGATGGAGAAGAAAGGATGTGGGAGGTGGGATGGGAGGATTATTTGTACGTGCAGTGGCGCTAGGCGAGTGATTGCCTTAGCGCGTGATTCAAAGTTGGCTGGGAGCGTCAGAACCGCTTGATTGCGACTTCCAAAATCAAAGTTACCACGGGCCAATCAGAGACGAGATCACTTTTTTTTTAATGTGGCAGGAACCACCCACCTTACCTAATTGGGACTCTAGAGAAGGCACTACACCGCGATACAGCCACTGCAGGCAATCGTAGACTAGGTATCTACGTAGAATTAGAGAGAATCACGACTCATTCGGGATATTGTAAGTGAAGGTTTTGGGCAGATGCATCCTTTCAGGTTTAGATTCAAAGGTGAGATACTCTGAGGCAATAGGTTCAACGTGCATACAAATCAATTCTATCATTCTGGCGTCGTGAATAATCGCCACTTCTCCATCTTCCATTTTCGCCTTCCTCAGGTCTGCATATCTCGCATATCTGCCGCGGGCTGCAGGACCCGTAACTTTTGATGCTCGTTGGGGCACCGCGTCCAGCCAATCAAACGACGCGATCGTGTTGTGGTCGCACTTGCCTCCAAAACCCTTTAGGCCTAGCGCCACCTCGCTTCCTGGTGATTGCGGCAGGGGCCATCAAGTGTCAGCTACTTCAAATAGATAGCCCCTCCAACCTTCTTACAACTCCATCCAAATTCGACAACTCCATCATTTCGACTATTCTTCTCCGTCGACCACCCACAAACAATACCATTCCCATCTCCTCAACCTTCTTTACCAACTAACCTTCATCATGACTGGACGTAAGTACTTTGCATCCTCTTTCTGCGTCCCCATCACCGCCTGCCTTCCCAAGCTCGTCGCCGAACTTCAACGCGTCTTGCGCCTCGGGAATATCCTGCTAACACGTCTTCTTCACAGGCGGAAAAGGTGGCAAGGGTCTCGGAAAGGGTGGAGCCAAGCGTCACCGCAAGATCCTTCGTGACAACATCCAAGGTATCACCAAGCCTGCGATCCGTCGTCTCGCACGTCGTGGTGGTGTCAAGCGTATCTCAGCCAGTAAGTCCCTTGCTCGTCTCCTACCCACGACACAATCTAACCCACCCTCCAGTGATCTACGAAGAGACCCGTGGTGTTCTCAAGACCTTCCTCGAGGGTGTCATCCGAGACGCAGTCACATACACGGAGCACGCCAAGCGAAAGACAGTTACCTCCCTCGACGTTGTCTACGCCCTCAAGAGACAAGGTCGCACACTTTACGGTTTCGGTGGTTAGATGGGTTCGCGCTTCACAATTTTTCAACGCCTCTTTACGAAATGTTCTTCCCACTCAAATGGTGGAAGACTGGTGCGCTTTGGGATGGTTTCATGTTTTCTGGGCTTCTTTCGGACGGTGTTTATTGTATCATACGGGGATTTGGCAGCCTGGGTGGCAGTCCATGGAATAATCAATCCACCAATCAAACAACATCATGACTTCAAATAATTTCTCCTTCTGCTTGTGCATGACTCTGTGGCTGGTGTCTCACTTTCTGTTCTCTGCTTCTTCAAACTCGACCTCTTCCGGGCCCCTCAATTTGCGCTGAATCTTCGCGTTCCGGTGCTTGGGATCTGTTGTTTTCCGGAGCGCGTCTTCGTTGGGCCGGGCTGGTTCTATAGAAGGGTCAGTTGTTGGCGTTCATCCCCACTAGCTTATAGTCCATTCAATTTATGTAGCAATTCATGTTGCTATGTCTCGTCATTCCCTTGCGTGATGCGCTCAATTGCCGCGGAGTGTGTCATTCTAAAGAGCCTCAGTCTAGAAGCTCAGGGTCAGGGCATTGCGAGTTTTCCTATGCGGTTTTCCCGGAAATGTTCAAGTGTTTAAAAAATGAGACTTATTCAATCAATAATTTAATCAACGCACCAATAAATATGACATGTTTCCTTCCCCGGATGCTAAGTTGGTTAATTTTCGTAGTTTATGAGGTCGTGATTTTTTAGAGTAGAGAGGTTGGATTTTCTAGAGAAAAGAATATAACTAGCCTTTCTATCTACCGAGCGATCATTATTTTCGTTGGAATTCATGCTTACGTCGTGGGTAGAACCTACGGCAATAACTAAATCATGAAAAGTTGTTATTTTCTGTTTTCTCGAGAATATTTTTATAAACTTAAGAGAAAATAGTTTTATTTAAGAGAAAGAAGAGAAAGAAGAGAAATAGAGAGAGAGTAATAGAGGTCTTTTGTCGAGTAGCTTAGATAGTAGAGATAGATCTATCTTAGTCTCTAGTAGAAGAAGAAAGTATACTCTATTTTTCTTTAACTTGTATTTTTATTTTTTAGATATAAAAGTTAAACTACTTAGATAATATAAGTAATTCTTCTAAATAAAGCTCTTTAATAATAGAAATGTCTATATTCTCTTCTTCTTCTATCTCTGTCACTTATTTCTATTTACTCTAATTTTGTTCTTTCTTATATTCTTTTATATAAGTAATTTTCGTCTTATAAATAAAAGAAAAGAAATGTTTTTCTTCTTTTGAGTAGTATAATAATAAGCTACTTATATTCTTATAAGTGTAAAAAAACAAATAAGTGAAGTAAGAATACTAGAAGTAAGAATACTATTATATTTTTTAATAAGCTCTATTCTCTTTTTTTATAAAAGAAAAGTAAGATAAACTTATAAGAAGATAAAATATAATACTTAGAGTAACATTTTTTTATTATATTAATAGAAAGCGCTAAAGAGAGATAAAAGGGTTTACTTAAATTAGAGCCTATTTAGCTAACGAGACGCTCTGAATAATAACGTCGTAGAAGTTAGTATATATTATCAATTGTTTCTTATATATTAAGTAATCGTTTAGCTAGTAGTATATATATTAGTATATATATTAGTATATATTCTCTTAATAGTAGTAAGAAAACATATATATATAAACTTTTAAAGATTTATATCTCTAGAGGTCTAACTCTTTTTTTAGTAGTGTATATCCTATTTATATATACACCGAGATATACGAGGTTAAACGAGGGATTTATATTACCTTTAAATATATATGCTAAACACTAGTATATATATAGAATTGGTACATATATATAAATATCACCTCTTGTTTCTTAGTGGTATATATCCTAGATATGTACGAGCCAAATAGGCTCTTAAAAAAGATAAGTTTTAAGAATTTTATCTACCTAGATTAAAAATAAAAAACAAGCAGAATAAATAACAATATAATAATATAAGCCAAGCAAAACAATACCAATCTCCCCTGTTTCCTAGAAACCATAAGCATGAAATTTATCGAGAAAGCTTCTTACTACAGCTTCGGAAATTCGGGTTTTTATTATCAAAAACGCTCTCACCGAATTCGCGTAATTCACACAGAATTACGACATCCAAACAAGACCAATTCTATCCTAGCCCGACGAAGACTCTGATAAACATCCAGCTTCTCTACACTCCCCCCAAATTACTCTCTTACCACCAGAGTTAGTATTTCTCCAAAAGTCGAAGAGAAAAATAACACCCCTAGCCCCTAACCCCCCCCAGAAACTATTATACCACTTACCTCGAACAATATATGAATTTCTCCAAAGAATCCCGGATTGATTTCCTCACAGCTATATTTCTGAGAAAGAGCCTATCCGTTCTAAAGTGACCTCGAATTGCATTATAGAAGAACTAGCGGCCATATTTAAGCGACGAGTACTTTTATAAGAGACAAACACAAAAAGACACCACATAGATAAGTACTCTGAAAAATAGAGCTGATAAGGTTTTATTTTACCTGTTACCTGAAACTTAGGCGTAGATATATAGCGAAATCGAATTTATTTAACTCTCTTATATTCCCACCAGAGAGTGCAAGGATTCGTGACTAGCTAAGAGTGGAATGCTATCTCATCTGAATACCTATCAAGACTCGGTAAAATCATCTCAATTATCCCAAACGGTTATTTATAGTGATTATATTAACTGCACGTCTGCTCTTATATGTTAGAACAAGTATATAAGGGAAAGTTTTTCAGGCCTACATTTACGAATTCCTACAGCCCCTGGTGTTCCCCCAAGCTATTCATAGACTTGAGCTCACCAAACCCAACATGACCCCTCTCGAACCTACTATATAGCCAGATAGCAGACTAGAATACTACGCCTTGAAAAGCCAGATAAGACTGCACTCGTAATATTAAGTATCAAACAAAAAACCATATAGCTGAAACCGTAGACCAACGACCACCGAAGGAAAGAGAAGATTTCCCGAACCAAGGATCACGAAGTAAGAAATACGCGCAGAGAACACAGCATGGGATTTACTAATTTCAAATTCCATTCAAATACTTTTGCATGCCACCCTATTATACATGCAACAAAAAGTAACCCCAGGCCTCAAAACGCCATTACACACAACAATCAATATATTTTACCCCATCATAATCCATCAGGCACCTCAAGCACAACCTCGTCCCCCTTACTAGTAGGAACCTGCGTCAAAACATCAAAAGCCCCCGTCCCAACCTTACTCATCCGTCCCAGCACAATCCTCGAACTAGGAGTCGCAAGATCATCCCAATCCCCATCCATAACCGCATCCGCAAGAAATCCAACCGTGGTCTCAAAACTCATCTTCATAAACGGACTCACGCTCCCCCGCAATCCATTGCGATTAAAAGGACTAAAGCCTCCCCCCCGCGTCATGAAATCGGCGATCAGGTTCAAATGTCGATTATCGACACTGATTCCGTGACCACCGAAAACACCAGAGAGCTCTTGGATGATGGTCGCGCGACAGGCTTCCACCCCGTAGTTGGTGAGCATGGCCGCAATGTCGTTGGTCGAAATGGTGTTGGGGTTAAGGTATGCGGGGTATGATTGCATGGCCTTGAGGTTGACACCTGCTGTGTGCACAACAGGGATTTTGATCTTTTTTCCGGTTTCGATGTCGTCTACCTCTGCATTGGGAACGTAGGTGCAAGCCCCAAGACCGGGGATTTGTTGGATGAGACATTGGCGGAGAGCCTCCTCGACGACGGTCATCATTAAGATTTTGGGGGCATCGGCTGCGTACTCGAGAGTGATATCGCAATATTCTCCATTCTCCTCATCGAATCGGAAATGTACGATATCTCCACATTTGTTCATAACTCGAGCCTCGCGTTCGGCAGCGGCTCCGGTTGTTTGTTTGCTTTTCGTCCTCTCTTCCTCCTCATCGTCGGCAGGTTCGCGCGGGCTGCCACCAATGCCCTCATCTTCTACATCTGGAACATCAGCATCCTCTTGCTCGGCATCCTTCAGAGTTTCAGCTTGCACCCGGTCGTCGTCATCATCATTGGCTGCGTAGCTTACACCTTCTCCGCGATTTGTTGATGCTTGAGCTGTCTTCTTAGCATCGTCCTCCTCTGCATCGTCGTCTTCATCGTCGTCTCTCTCCACGGAACCTCGGTTTGTTGGTGCAGCCTCTTCGATGCGTCCAGAAGAAACACCAATGTCGGGCACGCCGGATCCTTTCTTCAACTTCTCGTCATTCTTTCTACCCATTGCCTTGCGTGTGAGAGCTTGTAACTTGGGTGCAAATTTCCTCTCGAGGGTGTCAACAACATCGTCGACTTGGATGGCATAAGTCTCGACGTATTCCTTGGAAGGGAAAAGCTTGACATGGATATCGTAAATCTTGGCTGTGCCAAAGGCAACACCAGGACCAACACGTTCCTTGACAGTTGCCTCGTCCATAACTTCGCCCAGAGACAATACACTGATGCCCTTTGCGAATTTCTCACCCTGGGCTTCCGATAATTCTGGATTTAAGCGTACAGTCATGGCTGGGGTGGAGATTTTGGTACTAGCTGTCATAACAATTTCTCGCAAACGAGGAATACCCAAGGTGACGTTCTTTGTCGAGTGACCAGCCAAATGGAAAGTGTTTAGTGTCATCTGGGTAGAGGGTTCTCCAACAGATTGGCCAGCAACAATTCCAACAGCCTCGCCGGGATCAACCACGGATTTGAGATATTTCGCAACCAACACAGGTTCAATTGCTTTTTTAATTCCGACACCCGATTTATGCTCTTTATCTTTCACCAATCCGTCCGGGTTTTTCTTCAAGTATTCCGTGAGAGCATCGAAGAACTTTTCGGAGGTTGCATAACCAGACTTTCCAGGATTGTAACGTGCGAGAACAGGGTCAGGGCCATTCAAATCCTTAGCTTTCGAGTGCTTCAGGGCCTTTTTCATTTGCTTCAGAATGGCTTCTTTCTCACTGAATATCTTGTCGTAATTTTCCTCCCCATATCTGAGTTGAGAAAGCTCAGAGGTAATGTTTTCGAGTAAAAACTTGAAATTTGTAAGATGCATCTGTTTTGTCACATCCAAGCCATCCTCTCCGTAGAGGAATTGCACCATGGTTCCATCAGAATCTCTGACAGATGTGTCATACTCAACCTTCAAACCCTCCATACCCTTGATAAGACATCTTTGCAAGTATCCAGATCTCGAGGTTTTGACTGCAGTATCGATCAAACCTTCTCTTCCGGCCATTGCGTGGAAATAGTATTCCTGAGGACGAATACCCGACAAGAAACGATTCACGATATATCCACCCGCCCGGATGTTGGTCTCGTATGGTCTGAAACAAGGCAAAGTTTTCCCGCTGACCATGATTGGTACACGACGACCTTCCAAAACTTGTTGACCAAGATTACACGAAATGAGGTTTGCATTGACTGCACTTCCCTTGGCTCCAGACACCGTCATGTTCTGCATTTGATTCTTTGGAAATTGCTTGACCAGACCTACTGGAAGACAGGCCTTCGTGATTCCACCGGACAATGTTCCAGACCGGGCATTCATCATTATATCCAGACCACCTTGTTTGCTGTCATCTCTCAATACATCTTCCATTCGGTTCATCAATTCAGGATCGGTGTCTGTTGGATGCTGATCCTGTAAACTGACATATTTTGAGGCAACCTCCAATCCAATTCGTTGAGCCTCCTCGAGTTTGTCTTTTCGTATTTGTTCACCTTCCGGTGTAAGTCGCAGATCGTCCATGCCGCAAGTGAAAGCTCTCATGTGTAAGAATTTTGTGAGGAGCCGACCAAGTGTACTCAGCATTTTGCCAGCGGCAGTCGCACCATAAACCTCGTGGATCGAATGGACAAAACCACCTCCACTCGGTCCAATTTGAGCTTTATCAAGAATACCGGTGATGAATTCTCCGTCTTTGAAAAGGACGACACCCTCTTCAGAGTTGGGACTCCATCGATTATCCGGCACCTGAGATTTGCCCGTGAGGCATAACGGAGAGCACTCCATAGGCTTGATGTTATTGAGAATTGTAGTGATGACTTGCTTTCCTGTCCAAAGTGGAACTGGCTTGATGATGGCTGGCGTAACTGTTTCTATACGCTCACCCTCAATGTGTCCATCCTCAGGTCGCAAGCAGTTATACACCAGTTGTTGGTAGGTTCCACGATCGAAGAATGCATCTCTACTACACATCCAAACAGAGACAGAGATATGATCTTGAATGAGACCCCTCAAAGGCTTTCCCGAAGTGGCGGCCAGATATTGGTGATCGGTATCCGCGATTTGTAATGCTTCTGCTCTTGCAACTTCGTTCTGGGGGAAATGCATGTTCATCTCATCTCCATCAAAATCTGCGTTGTAGGTGTTGCAGTTTGCGTAGTGCATACGAAGAGTCTTTTCACCCGGGAGAACTCTTACACGATGTCCCATCATTGAAGGCTTGTGAAGAGTCGGCTGTCTGTTCATTAAAACAACATCACCGTTAGTGAGATGACGATGGACCTTCTTATTTCGAGCTCCGGTTGACCTGCTGTTTGTTGGCGCTAGCAATTGGTTTGCAATTGCCAATCTCTCATCCGGCGTCTTGGTCGTCAAACTGATAACTTGACCGTGCTCGTTTTCAACGGCCGCGGCTCCTGGCCACTTTAATGGGCCATTGATTACAGCCTGTTGCATATCCTTAAAATTGTGACTGGTAACTGGTTCGGGGTAGGTCAGTTTCTCAGCAAATACTGGCGGTACACCAATCTCATTCGTTTCGATGTTCGGGTCAGGAGAGATAACACTGCGAGCAGCAAAATTGACTCGCTTTCCCATCATGTTTTTTCTGAACAACCCCTCCTTTTTTTCCAACTTCTGCTTAATTCCATCTTCATTCTTCTTGCCTGCCGCGCCCTGAATAGGATTACGGTCTCGATCGATCAAAGAATTTACAGCATGCTGGAGTTGTGCCCAAGCTTCTTGAAGGTCGGTATAATCTCTTGGGCGGTAGGCAGTGACCTCCTCTGAGCCATTTGAGCGGGATTGGATTTCATTGTAGATCGACTGGATCAACTGGCAATTCGTCAGAATACCCTGGTAAAGCTTGTTTTGTTGTGCCTCTGTGACTTCATTATCACCAGTCTTTGCGTCGGGTCGATATTTGTTGGGAGGGACAAGTAGAGTTTGAATGAAGAACATATCGGCAGTTACTTTTGTTGCTTTCTTGGCCGTTGAGCGCGAGTTATAGACCAGCGATAGTATCTCCTGTTCCTTGTCAAACAATAATTCGAGCCGTGACTTCACTTCCGTCGGGTTCAAATATTTCTGCTCTCTAGGCGCAACCTTTGATTTGGAAGTTGTGCTTTGACCCATCACCACATCCCCATCGGCATCCAGGTCCTCCCCTTCCCCTTCGTCCTCGTTCGATTCGTTGGATGATAAATCAATATCCGCGATTCCTTCGTCGAAATCGCCGTCTGGCTTCTCGGACATTTCCTTTACAGCAAGAACGGCATTCCTCGCACGCAGGTTCTTGAGGGAGTTTTTGGCGAGTTCCTTGGGGCTTAATTCCTTTTCGAAAATTTTCACAAATTTGTCCTTTCGATACGTCGGCGAGACACCCTTGCAGCTGGCACAAGTTTTACCCAATGTGATTGATTTCATGAACTCCTTGATGACGATTCGACGTGCTTCGGCCACCGCCTCGTTCTTTTCCGTTTGCCAGTCCCATGGGGCATCTTTTGCTGCTTTGATGGTCTTCTTTACGAAGGAGTTTCGTAGTCGCATGATTTTTTCCACGGCCTCGCTGCTATTTCTTCCACCCTCCTCCTCCTCTCCTACATCAATGCGGTCCACATCCTCGGCCGGGCCCAGCAGTCCATGTTGTATTAGTCGAAGTTTGCACATGTATCGATTGATTTCTTTCTGTGATAACTTGAGGCGATTGCAAAAGTTGCATTTTGCTCGTAGTAATCGTAACATCTGGGTCATAAAGGTGGGATGGTAGACTGGAGCGATGAGTTCGATATGGCCGCAATGGCCTGGGCAGAGTTTGTCTTTTAGGTTACATGTTGCGCAGCTACGCCCTCGATTAGTATGCGATTATTGTAATTCTGGGAGTAGATCTAAACGTACAATAGATCCCCCGACGCTCCTAGAACTGGATCATATAAACCCCCAGGAATTGGGTGGTTGAGTGTGTCGTAGGTTTGGGGATTCTCAATGCGCTTGACCGACAGCGCCCTGATTTCTGCGGGAGTGAGAAAAGCAAAGTCGACGCTGCCAATGGCAGAGGCGGTTGGCTGGGAAATATTCATCTTGCGTATTATTGTTGCTCACCAACACAAGCTTAACAGGTGTAGGCGGGCCTGCGATGAATGGTACTGGTGACCCAAAGCTGTGGGCAGTGGATGGTGGGATGAAGAGGTGCAACAGCTGTGAGAAAGTAGCGATAAGAAATTTTTCTACCAAGTGGAGTTTTGGTGCCTTATCACAAGCATCCGATTCGCTAAAACGGCATCAGTTTTTAGAACACCAAGAAGCATTAAAATACAGAACTTTGTCGTTATCATCATTGACATATAAAACGTATAATTCACACTCGTGTGAAAAATAAAGTGAAGATTTCACTGACATTTGAATTTTCTAACTAGACTAGCTCCTTGACATTCAGCATGGCACTAAAGGAATTCAGACTATAGTCCCCTGGCACTTTCCCTTCTATAATTGTCCTAGCACTTCTAGGAGAGTAAAGATATTGTAATTTCAAAGGTCATAGTCTCTTAGGAGAACTGGATTGCTTTTCAGGGTTTTGGTTGAACAAGTGACTAAGTGAGAGAGTGGCTGTTTGGATGGGTGGCTGCTTTTGCAACACCAAATGCTACTACTACCACTGCTGGTCCTTGGGCCAGAACATCATCAATAAATCAACCAAGGCACTCAACCACCGCAACGCCTGCAACAACTCCACTCGAGGCCTCAAATCGCCGTCATGGATCGCGGTAAAGCATCTCCCATTCTCGCGCCTCGTCACGACTCCTCAAGCCGCGTTGGCAAACCTGAATCAGCAGCAGAGAAACTGGCAGCCCTCAAAGCCAGAGTCGCAGCAGCAGTCGGCAGCAGCAAAGCAAAAATAGGAGGCACAGGATTAAACACACCTCCCCATCCCATCCTAGCCCGAGGAGGTTTGAACGTCGACCTACATCCAGCACTTCAAGATTTGGGACAATACAAGGCATCAAAGAGCGTTGCGCCCAAGTTCGCAACAAGCATTGGAAATGCCCGCCCGCATCCTGATAAACCTGCCGCGAAGAGCAAGAAGCAGCTCGATCTCTCCGGACCATCGGCAGAAGAAACGAGAAATAATCCATATTTTGATATCAGTTTAGGGGGGCAGACGGCTACGTTGAAGAATAGGCATTCGAGGCAGTTGGTGTTTAACCAGAAGGGCAAATATATCCAACAGGCAAATGCATTACGAAGACAGGCCGCCCTGGAGGCGATGAAGAAGCGGATCGCAGAATCATCTCGGAAGATTGGCATAGATGAAGACCTCGATACGGAAAAGAACTACCTCATCGAAGCGCCTCCGGAAATCGAGTGGTGGGACGAAGGGTTAGTGGATGCTAAGAATTACGACCGGCTGGACGATCCGAGTAAACTAAAAATCGACACCGCAGACTCGATCATAACCGAATACATCCAGCATCCAGTCCTCCTCGAGCCCCCACAAGAAAAGAATATGCCCGCCCCAAAACCCATGTTTTTGACCTCGAAAGAACAAGCCAAGTTACGTCGACAGCGAAGAATGGCAGAATTAAAGGAACAGCAAGCCAAGATCCGGTTGGGCTTTGAGCCAGCACCCCCTCCAAAGGTAAAGAAGGGAAATCTCATGCGAGTACTAGGAGAGGAAGCTGTCAAGGACCCAACAGCCGTCGAAGCACGTGTAAACCGAGAAATCGCAGCACGACACCAAACCCACGTCGAGATGAACGAGGATCGAAAACTCACCAAGGAACAACGGCACGAGAAGCTCGCTCTGAACCAAGAGAAGGATGCTGCCAAGGGTATCCGAATGATGGTCTTTAAGATTGACAACCTGGCGAATGGTAGTCACCGATTCAAGATATCGAAGAATGCTGAACAAATGGCACTCACGGGTGTCTGCGTAATGCATCCAAGATTCAACTTGGTGATTGTTGAGGGCGGAGAGCACAGTATACGGCAGTATAAAAAGCTCATGATGCAAAGAATCGATTGGACGGAAAACTCACCTACGCGAATTAAAGAAGGCACGAAAGCAGAGGCATTACAAGATTGGCTCAAGGCAGAGGATGAGAAGGGGGAGCTGAAGGATATGACATTGAACAAATGTGTATTGGTATTCGAGGGCGAGGAAAAAGCGAGAGCCTTTAGAAAATGGGGAAGCAAGGTGTGTGAAACGGACAGTGCGGCCCGCGATGCCTTGACCAGAGCAAAGATGGAGAATTTCTGGGCCATGGCGAAAAGTATGAAATAGGCTCTCGGTGCTGGGATGGAGAATTATAATACCCGTGGGTTTTTACCAATATATTTTATACGTTCGGAGGACGGGGGTCGTGTTTCTACATCATGTAAATTGTAGCAGTAGAATTGATCAATTTCTTTCGAGATATGCCAACCTCACTATTTAAGAGTAACTTGTTTCACAAGAAATAGAGATACATGGATTTCTTCTTCTTGGACCCGCTATGTAGTACTGTGTTTCTTTCCCAAAGAAAGTTCTTGAGAAAACGTTGAGCAAACCCGGCTTGTATTAGAGACTTTCCCGTACTAAGGTCACACTTGTTCTGTCCGCCGGGTCTGTTACTGCTGAACTGTCTGGAGTTGATTTGTTCCACATGTGGCAACGAATTTGAGAAAAGAATGGCTTTGAGGAATAGAACACCATCTACCCTAATACACATTACACTTACAATACTTTTCCTCAACCATCTAACTCCATCATCCCAGCAATCGCCTCCTCATCCTCAAACTCATCCATAACAACATCCGTCCTCTCCTTCACACCCCCTTCCATCGCCTCCCTCTGCGCCTCCTGCAACGCCCTAATATTCTCTTCCTCAACCTTCTCCTTATGCCTCTCTAAATCCGCCAAACTCCACGTACTAATGCCCTCCTGATCCACATTTTTAAACGGCTGCGCCATACCCCTTAAAAACTTCTTCGCACTTCCCACCGCCATGTCCGTACTCAGATTAACCTCACTCTCTAAAATCGCCTGATTAATCCACTTCGGC
The DNA here is from genome assembly GCA_001414345.1 of Hymenoscyphus infarciens. Lineage (NCBI taxonomy): Eukaryota > Fungi > Ascomycota > Leotiomycetes > Helotiales > Helotiaceae > Hymenoscyphus > Hymenoscyphus infarciens. Next base: position 69,713 of record LLCB01000248.1, on the reverse strand, counting down.
AGCTGATTTCGCTTCTTGAGGAAACGTTTATCGGCCAGAACCATGATTCCGTAGTCGTCTTTTCCTCTCAGGACACGGCCGAGACATTGCGCTGCGTGCCGCATGGCGTCAAAGGAGAGGAAGTCATTTTCACGAATGCGGTATGTTTCCCGGAGGAATTCGAGTCGTGCTTTGAGGATTCGGGATTCGGTGTATTGGAATGGGACGCCGATACACAATACAGTGCGTCCATACTGGTGATCGAAATCTATACCTTCACTCACTTTTCCTCTCGCGACACAGAGTAGGATTGCGCCTCTTCCGTTGCAGCATGCTGTGCGGTAGGTTTCGAGAGCGAGAGAGGTTTCTTGGGCGTCGGGAGTTTCAACGAGTATGAGTTTGTATTTCCATACTTCGTCTAGGATGCCCATGCCTTGCCACATGCTGATGATGGATTCCATGTATAGGTAGGAGGGGAAGAAGACTACCATGCCGTCGGGTGTGAGTTTGGAGAATTCTGTGAGGAGGTTTCCGTAGTTTCGGACGACGGATGGTTCGTTGCGGACTGCGAAGCCGGAGGAGACTGGGACTTGATCGGATCCACGGGTTACTATCATGGGCAAGAAGGAGCGACGGGCGAGGGTCATGCTGTATGATTCTTGGACGACGGTTTCGAAACCAAGCATTTTTGGGTACATTTCCAATGGGGAGATGGTTCCGGATGTGATGATTACGGAACTGAAACGATCGAAGACTGGCTTGATAGCTATTGCGGCGTCAAGACATGTGAAATGGAGCACTGGATTGGGTACTTCGGCGGTATCTGATTCGTACGGCTCTAGAATGAGTAGGAATCCTTTTTCGTAGGTAGCAACGAGAGTTGCAAAGGTTGCCACATCTTGAAGAGGTTGGAAATCTTCGATATTCGTCAACTCGAGTGTTCGAACCAAGGATGTCAGACGTTCTGCACAGAATCTCAGTGGCTTCTTTTCGATGAACGTATACTCTTTGAGATGAGCAAGGAATGATAGCGGTGTCTCCGAGATGACTTGACGAACTTTCATTCTGGTCTGAGAATAGGTTAGAAAAAGAGCGTTAAATTTATGCATATTTCTTACCTTGAGATATTCAATAAATCGCTTCAAGAATGCCACAAAATGCTCCGCTCGCCGGATATTTCCTGGAACTGCTTCGTTCAGCAGGTCGTCGGGAAGAGCAGGATTCGACATGAAAGCATCCTCCTGTCTTGCTTCTTCAGCATCCCGTAATCCTTCCACTAGTTTTGCGTACTCATTTTTCAGCTTTTCCGAATCGTTTTCTTTCATCGTCGCGATTTTGAACTCGAGACCCTGTGCTCCCCTCGTTGCTTTTCGCAATGAGTCTTCAGTAATGTCCGTACTCAAAGACTCGATGCAGACGTTGTCGATATTATGAGCCTCATCAAAAACCACTATGCAGTCTTTAGACAGTTCTTTTGATACCCTTTCGGCGATTTTGGGGTCCAGAAGGTAATGGTAAGAATAAATGATTACGTTGCAAAAGGACATCTACTCGTGTTAGCTGGATTCTCCCACAAAGGGGCATGAACACAAACCATCCGCCGTGAGGTGAAATAAGGACATTGTTTATGCTCCTCTCCGTATCTCATAATTCCATCCAAGGTCCATACTCCATTCGGAATGAGATTATGAGGTTCTAGAAGGTCGAGGTTCTGGATTCCTTCATTAGCATTTGACACCAGCAGAAAATCAAAATTAACACATACATCATGATATATACACACAGGTACATCTTCGCCCCGGTCCTTCTTCTCTTTTACAAACCCCGCCGTCAAACTCCTACATCGCGCATCAACCACAGCCCCACTTTTCTCCCTCTTGACCGAAGGGTGTAAACACAAATTCTTCCGACTTGTAAGACCCAAGCCCCGAAAGTCCTCTGTGACACCAAGCTGTTCTTCTCGATACTTCATGAGCGCCTTTAATTCCGCCAGAGCCTTCTCGATTTCGGACATAGTACCTTTCCACTCATTAACACAAGCCAACCCCAGGGTGGTCAAAGCTACTCACGTGAGCAGTATATCAATTTTCGATGCTCTGGATAGTATTGTTGATATGCTACGATCAGGGAGAGTAAAGAGACCGTCTTTCCAGTTCCTGAAGGCATTTCAAGGACGCAATGACCTCCGGCATCGAGGGTTTCTGTGAGCCAATAATGAGTATCGCATTACCAACGCGCTCTCTCACTTTTTGGGCGAAAAACATACTCTTGAGATCGCACATGTAGCTTCATTTTTTACTGTGGTAAGCATGTGTTCATATTGGTGGGCAAATCACGACATACGCATATTGTTCTGCGATACATGGTTAGCCTTGATCTTCCGTTTGAATTGATGATATACCATACCCGGATATATCCTTGGATACGGGAACAATATTGGGAGGTCGCTGGATTCATCATTAGCATCATCCACGATGTCCCGTCAACATCAGAAACGCGTCTTACTCAATATTGAACTTCATCTTGGATATATCTTGATCAAGGTTGATGTTGAAATCTTTGTGACTGTGAGGCAAACTTGCGGTGGAAATGGAAGTTTAGGTAGACGGATGGTGCCTCAGGCCGCAAAGCTAGGCAGAACAATCTTAAGAAAAAACCTCCCGTTCGTCTTCACTACCCAGGATCTGCAACAATTATCCGGATGACTTTGGTGATTAGTATTTAATAAACTTTCGAGTTTCTAGTTTATGTCCTGAGATACAACTACGGTAAGATGCGTTTGAAAGACCGATTCTCGAATGAACATTCAATACCTAGGTAGCACCATAATAGAGGTATCTAATTCTAACAACTTTAAAACTTTACAAGTTCGCTTTATGCTCCACTAATTTCTTGCTACAGAAACTTTCAAAATAGGAATTCAAAGCATCCACAGTCCCTCCCCCTTCCACCAAGCTTGTGACAATTCCAACATAGCCATCAGGCCGCACGACAACAACGCCTCCCCTCTCTTGATCTAATCCCATCTTTGCGTGTGCTGAAGCTATTGCGCGGGGTGTCTTTGGATCCAAAATATCATCGGCGTAGATGTGATCCCGATATCTTGCTAACATTTGTGGCACGTCTCTGGAGATCTCAATGTCGGGTCTCTTTGAAGCAAAAATAGTGCAAAAGGTAAAGAAATGGCTGTGCGGGTTATGTTGCTCATGATGGCTGACACTGTCGAAATCTGGACGTAGATATGAGTTGAGGAAAGAAGATGGTTTGCTTAGGTTTCGAGCAAAGTCCTCGAGTGAACTTTTGCTTTTCGACGGCTTGCCAGCGAAAACGTAGACCCGAAACGATCCATTGAGGGGAATTTCTTGTTCCAAGTGTACAACGTTTGCATCAACCACACGGGTGACATTTGTATTGATCAGAATTATTCCTGTTCGGAGTTTATTGCCCTTTGGATTTATGAGAGAAGACTGAGCTTGGTGCGAGGGAGACCAGTTGAGATTGTTGGCATCATAAGCCACTCCATAACCACTGGTGAATTCGCAAGATTCCTTGAAAGTTGCGATAAATTGGTTTTCTTCGTGCCCCGCATTTGGCTGTTCAGATGCTGCTGCGATGTCTTTTGCAGCCGGCGGCCTTTGTGAGAACAGAGCTGCATATTTTGAATCAAAATTTAGTAGATTCTCTGCAACAAGTTTTCGCTCGCTCTCATATGACTCGAGCAGTGATCTATCGGCGAATCCGCCCTCCACATGGTGGATCTTCCAAGCTAAATTGAGGGCATCGAGGAAGGCTGTGTTCATCCCCTGCCCGGCTTTTGGCTATGGTTTCAACATTAGTAGGTGTATTCGCAACATTCAAGGTATGCCTTACGCTGTGAGTGTGACAAGCGTCTCCCCCCATAAAAACTCTGTGGTCCAGTGTGTATTTATCTGCAATACCTTGGCCAATGGGGTATACAGAATACCATTCAACTCGTTCCCACTCAATCTTGTATGGATTTAGAATCCTCTTTGCTGAATTTTGAACTTCCTCTTCGGTTGCTGTCTTTCGAGGATCCCAGTCTTTATCTGTAGAAGAAGCAATCTGAATGTACAGCCGTACCATATTGTCTTCTCTTGGAATTACCATTATGGAGCCGTGTTCTGAATGAATTGTGCATTTCATCTAAAGGGAGTGTCAGAAGTGTCAGAAGTGTAGTAAAAGTTGGCTGGGGGGAGTCACATACCTTGATATCCGGAAAATCAGTCTTGACAACTCCATCCATGACACCCCAAACATGAGCAATTGGGTCTTTATGTTTGATTCCAATCTTCAGCTGCTCCCTTACGAATGATCGTGCTCCCTCGCCACTGAACAAGTACTTTGCTCTCACTTTTTCTTTTCTACCGCCATCCACGTGCTGCAAATCAACCTCAACGGGATAGTCTAGGTCCCCTTCATGGTGAGTTTTGAACCCCTTGATCGTCCAAGGTCTCTGTACTTCCACCCCATTCTTGCTCAGGTCCTTAATGAATACACGTTCAATCATTCCTTGGTGTAACAATGTTGTGAATGGATAGCGAGCATCGATAAAACTTGGACAACTGGCCCATGTTCCGGTCCTGTGTATTCCATCTCCGGAAGCGCTTGGGTCCCAAAACGCAACCTCGTAGACTTTGGCAGGCTTGTAGGCCATGATATCCGGCTTCAATCCCATGTTCTTCAAAAGATCCAAGGAGCGAGGCTGAATACCATCAGCGCGGCCTGTTTTCGTGGGTTCTGGCCGATTGTCAATGTGTTTTATCTTGTATCCCCAACGTGCCAAGCAAGTAGACAGTAACAACCCCACTGGGCCAGCGCCGATGATTACGATGTCATACTTCTCGACATCGCTGTTCGTGGCCTTTCCACGAGGTGCCGTACTCCGCTGCATTGTGAGATAACGGAAAAATATACGTAATGAGAGAGCTTGGTGAGTGTGTCCAGAAGATGAGGGAAAGAAACGAGGAGAGCAGGGTGGCTTAAAATGAAGTAAACGTCGGGCGCCACTTGGTACTTAAGCATTGCAACAAGAGCTATACTGGACAATCTTGAGAGTGGCAACGATAGTGCGCGCCTCGTTGATACGAATAAGTGGGTTATTCTGACTAGCGAAACGATATTAGGGCATAGTCAGCTTGCACAAACGCGATATTCGCGACCGCCATTCGCGGGAATCTCGAACGGGAGCCAAATCCGGCTTTGACAGGATGCGGGGAATATATCGCGGCTACATATTTCGGTACCTCAAGGAAGATTGAGGCCCACTATTTGTCAACCCCACGTGGGAGGTACCCCGGGAAAGAAAAGCGGCATTCATAAGCCGAAAGGGATGACAAGATACTCTACATGTTTGAATAGATAGAATTTAAGAATAAGAGGAAGTGGCCGTAAGCTTACACTGTCTACGTTTATAAAGAGTCCATTAAAAAAAAACACACATTCTATATTAATTTCAACTATGTCTCTTCGCTATCCGGCGCTGCTTTTCCCGTCCACTTTTACCAAGCGAAGGATGAACGACCTCTTTGAGCATTTCGTCCTAAAGATTGACACATGCTCAGTTTTCCGTCTTTACATACTGTTATAACCTCAGATTTGATTGTAATTCATTTCAAGGGCATCACTGTTTTCCCACATCGCGCGATCATGGTCCCCTCAAGGTACTCTTCTAAGGATAGGCAACTCATTCGTCACTTGGACATTACTGAAATATGTCCAGAAATATTCTTACCGGCGTATGGCTACCTCAGTTTCTCCAAGTAAAAATTGAGTTAGGAAGGAAAGGTTAATTATGTGGTTGGGATTGTAAAGAGTCAAGAGGGGATTTGAGTACTTTTCTTTTGCTTAGACATCCTTCTCTCATATTGTCCGAAATATTCCAGGAAACCCGCAGTATATGGTCTAGAGAGTTTAGAGAATGGAGAAATCGAATTTCTCATCCTTTTAAACCTTCTCGACTAATACGTTTTATTTTCCGAGGCTTGATACGCGCCCTCTAAGTGATAGTAGGTGACGGAGAGTAATGCTCAGATTTCTTTCATCTCCGAGCTACCTGCATTAAGAGACAAGCTCACTTGGATATCAGAAGACTTTCGGTGCAGAGTTAGGTTAGTCTGAGACCGAAAGAAGTTTTCTTTTGGGATTTTTCTGAGAGTTCTAGGACATCTGAGTAAAGCTACAAGGACAGCTTCAAAAATATCCACTTACTCAAACCCCCCTCCCTCTCTCAGTCGCTATATCTGAGCGCGAGGAGCAATTCAGTCGAACCGGCGATTCATAATTTCCCCCAACAATTTCACCAGCTTCAAATCGCATGAGGTCATCCTTACGGGGGGTTGATTCAGGTTCAGAAAATTTCGCCGACATGCTATTGTGTTCTCACTTGACATGAAACAATAGGTGAGATGCCTGAGTTTTTTCCTGTGATGTGATTCATGACGGTGCAACCCGCTGGGAATCTTGGGCGAAAAACGAGTCGCAAAGCCATAGTGGTGAAGAACCGGTAGTGCAGCTCATTCGCGAGCAAAAACAACACGTCTAAGCGCGTGACAATACCAAGATCAATAGGGGAAAGACAAGACCCCGACCAACAATATCAAACATCACAATCACAACGCGATTGCTTTTTGCATGATGGCGTCAAAAGATACTTCTTCTCGCCGTCGAGAAGTTTCGCCAACAAGACCTCTCCAAGTCCACAAACGAAAAAGTCAACAGGACAAGCCCGGTGAGCAAAAGATGGCATACCCACACCAGACTCGTCCAGGCGGCTCGCAATTCTCGCAGCGAAACCAAACTAGGGAGTATGCAGAAATTGGCCAGATGAGAGATTGTACTCCTGTGCTTGCTAGTAACGCGTACTCGGCCCTTGGAGATTGTGTACAAACCTATTTCATCGGCAAAGATTCTTCTCAACACACCTACAACGCATCTGGCTCCGCATCAGCTTCCAGCGCCAACGAACAAGATAATTCCAACTCATCTTCAGCAATCATTGGAGATTTCATACCCATCGATTCTGAAGGCAAACAGGTATCTATGAGAACCCGAAAAAACATGGCGTCATCTGGTCCGTAAGTCAACAACGCGTTTCCCAACTTCATCGATTTTTGGGGAATTCTAACCTCGAAACTAGACCTCGTCAGCTCACACTCCCCGTCAATCCATACGAGTTCGACCCCGCTTCTCCTGACAATCGTGGATCGCGTCAAACCAGAATCACGGATTTCATCCAGAGACCCGGCAGCTCACCAGCCTCATATTCCACTCCACGAATGGGCCACTTCAAGAACGCTCACTCCCAGGACAACACACCGACAACGAGACCTCGACCAAGCCCACTCGCGTTCGCCTCGGAACAAAATACTCGTCATGCTTTTCATCGAAGTCCTTCTTCTCCTGACATTTCTGCTATGGAATGGGCTGTAGAGGCGCCTAATCCAACTATGCAACGTCTTGCGGCGGAGTATGGAGCTTTGGTCGTGCCGGTTCAGAGTTCACCAATTCGCAGTACGCATGGAGAGTATGGAGTTGTATCGCCACCTCACAATAGATATCACAGTGATGAAGGCGAGTTTTCGTATGTGCCATCACCAGTTCGTAGCAGCAATCGCAAAGTTGAAGGAGAGCGTAGGGTCGCATCACCAGAACGCAACAATCGTACCCATGAGGGAGAATATCGGTCCAATTCGCCAATTCGGAATCACCGCGCGAATGAAGAACCCGTTCGTCGTGATCGTCAACAACAGAATGGACGCGCATCACCAACTCGCATTCATCAAACTCACTATGATAGCCAAAGTTCCCCAGTACGCGGTAATAGAGTAGCGCATTACGACTCTCAAGCAACCACCTTACATGGCTACTCGCGCGCGAACTCTCCAACTCATGCAACAGCTCAAGCTCACGCGCAAGAATTATCGGAATTACCGTCGAGAGCCACTCCATATGACCGTCACCATACCAGCTCACCCAGCAAACATCTCGAAGATGTATACGAGAGAGATGAGTTGAATGGTAGGTACTTGAGAAAGGATACCGGACATACTGCCAGAACCCCAAGTCCCTCTCCCAGCCCAAAGAAGAGATCCCGTTCCCCAATGAAGAAATTGTTTGGTGAGAAGGGCTTCTTTGGCGAATCACCAGAGGAGATGATCAAGCAAAATGCCAAGAAAGCAGCAAGCACTAGAACTGGTAACAAGCCCTCCAATGCCCAAAAGAAGCTTGGTGTGATGGACAAGCTCAAGAACAAACTTGGAGAAATCGTAGGTCGAGTTCACTTCGTCAAGAGAAAGCATGCTAACCCCAACATCAGGCCGAGAAAGCAGACATGACTCCCAAGCGAACCAGCAATGAAAAACCCAAGAATACTCACCCTCCCATCTCCATCCCCCCTCCCGAGCAAGCCAGAATCTTGATGGAGCTCGAACTCATGATCGTCCACACAGCCAACAAGTTCCTCATGACTCAATTCAGTCAAGGTCGACTATCCATCGATTCAATCCGAAAGACAGTCGATGCGTGGGAATCCCGCGGTCGACCCAAAGTCCTCGAGTTCATGTACGACCAAGCCACCCAACGAAACCTCGTCAATACCAACCTCCAAGAACTTCGCTTCTACGGCGAACGTGCTTGTAACCACCTCAGCGTCAGCTCTATGCTCTATGCTTGGAAGAATGTTGCGACGGTCATGGCTGTTCGGACGTTTTGCGATGCGGATACGGTGCTTAAGAAGTTGGTTTTTGATATTGAGCAGATTCTCGAATTACTTGGGGCGGTGGAGAGTATTATGATGAGGGTGCAGACTTTGAGAGAGAAGATTAATGGTTTGATTCGTGCTGCGAGGGAGTCGACTAATAGTGGGGGAACGAGCCAGGGGGTTGCAAGTAGTGAGGGACGGAGCCATCCTTCTTATGATAGTCGGTCTGCGGGAGAATCTCTAGATGATTCTTATGGTGGGTTGAAATTGGTTCCGGATCGCTACAGGGAGGGATGAGTGTTAATTGAGGGTATTTTCAAAGGGGGACTGGGATACTTGGGGTTTACTAAATTTGCTGGTTGCTATTGCTTTCGGAGTTTGATGTGTGCTGGTTCAATCCTGGACCGGATGTTTTACAGAACAATATCCAGGAGTGACCTAGCACTTCGTCTAGGTAGAGTGTATTCGAGCTCGAGAAACACTCAGAAACATCTCGATTAGATGGTTCTTGATTACGAGGTGCCTTAGACGGGGTTAGGTATCACAGAAAAGGGGGCCATCTTAAGAGACTTGATTTCAATAAGTATGGGTGCAATTGTTTTTCTTCAAAGTTGTTCTTCATAAATGCTGGGACAATGTTGAATGTGTAACGGAGTTGAGATGGTCTTGGGGTGGTGGCTCAGATCATCATGCGGCTCGTGCTGTGATGCTCTTGCTCGTGGTGGTGATGGTGATGGCATTCTGATATTTGTGCATCCGGGGAAAATATTAACCTACGTAATCTGTCATGTGAAGGTTTGTACACGAGCCTTCCTGTACCACGATGTGGATGAAGACAGAGAGGATCGCAGTTGCCTCCAATTCAATGCCAGCTGGCTTCTCGAGCCTCGCACCTGCCGTGGCAAAGCTGCAGTATACCTAGGTACCGTTCCCTAATTGCTCTGCATCATTGCGTTGCATTGCCTCCTCATCCCTCCAGCTGCTTCTTGCTGCTCTTCCATCTCCCACGTTTCTGTTTCTGTTTCTGTTTCTGTTATCGCGACACCACATCCTTCTCATCCGCCATTACCTACTATATCCCTCCTCTTTGCACATCTGCACATTCACTTCCCATTCACCGAGCTACACTCATAGCTCCTGTTCGCTCCCTTTCACTCTGCTGAGCAGAGCTGGGTGGCAGAGTTGCCTCGCCATACTTCACCTCCCATCCTAGTAGGTCAAAAGATATATACTCTAATGCTATTCTAACCATTCTGCAGATCCAAAATGTCACACTCCTCCCACACATATGGCCCGACTTGCCATCTCGCTCGGAATGTAGCTTTCGAATTCCCCGAATCCGACGATGGCATACCAAGCATAAGCGCACAGTATTTCTATTCCTCGCCCCTACCTATCGATGACCCTCTTTCAGTTGTGCCGATTCCTACGGGATCTGACTCCAAACCTACCAAGGTCCCCCTTAGACCTTTCTCCGCACCCGATAACAATGCCTTGGAGGAGGCATGGATGAGTTTTGGACCTGGGAAGAGCAGGAAGAAGGCGAAGAGCAAGCCAGAGCATACCAAAGAATCCGACAAAGATCCCGATGAAGGGCACTCGGGAAAATCGAAAAAGGGCAAGTCAGAACCTGTCAAAGATTCTGATGAAGGGCATGCGGGAAAACACCAGAAGGAAAAGCATGGAAAGAGGTCCAAAGCTACTTCTGTGGCTGAAAGCTCAACTGCAGCTGCCAGCTCCTCCGCCGCCTCGAGCTACCCAAGTCATTTCACGCGGTTTGAGGATAAGCACCACAGAAGACATGCCCAAGCTGAGGCTACCGCTGCCGCCAAATCTACCAAGCTGCCGACGCTGGTCACTACAAACACATCAGGTTCTAAGAAACCTGCAGCGCCTCCGGGTTCAAGCAAGAATTCCACACTGCCCAGGAACTCGGCACTTGCAATTTCAAAACATATCAAAGTAAACAAATCTTTGGCCGCAGAAAAGCGGGTCAAAGCCCAATCTGGAAGTGTTGATGGCAATGTTGATTCCGACCGGGAAAGCAAGCATTCAAATTCGGAGTGTGGAGATTTGGACCATGTCCCAGTCGAACCTGCAGAAATTTGTTGTGATTTTCTTACTCAAGATGAAGGCCCAAGAGAGTCCCGGGAAGCCGAGTTTTGTGATTTTACCAAGGAAGATGCTCGGCAAAATCAGCCAGCACCGAATTGTGGTTATACCGATGATGAGGAAGATCATAATACCGTTAGCTACCCCGAACGGTTTGAGATACTTAGGGGGGGCCATTCGCAATCAGTCAAGAACCCCGATGGCAACAGGAAGAACTCCAGGATGTCCAAGTCTTCGGACCAAGCTGCTCTTCAAGGGGTTCAGATTGGCGGTACCTTTGAGGGACTACCAAAGCTCAACCTCCCGGATTCGGTGCCAATTGATGTTGTGCCAGATGCACCATTACCTATCCCATCTCCCAGCGGAAAGAGCAAGCGGAACCAGGCTTCCGATTCTTCAGCTCTGCCAGTTCAAGCTGGGGACGCTGGCACAACTGGCCAACCTTTTGTCAAGTTCAATTCCAGGAAAGATGGAAAATCGCAGTCACAAACGCCCGGCCATGACGGAAGTGAAAATGTTGGCCAGCAGAGCGATTCTCAAGAAGCAGAGGAGGCTGAATTTCAGCAGACCGAACCACTCGAGGTGCCAGGCTGCAAAGCACAAAAGACCACCAAAGAGCAAGCAGACGTACCAGTGGGTATATCTAGACTTCATTTGGTCAAGCTGCCTGCCTTGCAGATGTATCCAATTTATTGGTCTCCTGTTCATGATATCGCTTCTGTAACACGCGGGACTTGGTTTTACAAAGACACCATGTTTCCAGTCGAGCCTGCTGTTGCAAATCAGCTTGAGATTGGTTACCGGGAGCTTAGACCATGGTCAAAGACTTGGAGTGATGAGCTTAACTCTGCATTGGAAGTTGGTGCTATCGGTGAAGAGAAGATTGCACACCGTTTGTGGCCAAAGGACGAGGGCCCGAAAATTGCCTCACGCAAAAAGACTGAAAACCATCTATCAACAAACCCATACTGTGCCGCTAAATGCTTCAACGGAGAGGCTGCTGCAGAAGGAACGCTTGGTTTGGATGACAAGCCAGCTGAATCGAATGTGGTGGCGAAGAAGTACTCCTCTGCTCAGGTGATCTACAAAGATGCTCTTTCTGCCTTTATACTCAAGCCTACTCTCCAACCTTCCGCATACTATGGTCGAAAGCCACTTCAGAAGATCAAGAGAGGTATAAATGTCGGCTTCTGTGTTGTCCGTGGCTTCGACTGGAAGCTGTGGGATAAATTGCACCCATCAAAGAAATCACAGAGTACGAAAAAAGTCGTTGACATGGCAGCGATAGCTGGCGACGACGATACTTCCAAGAGAACAGCGTGCCCACCATGCGAGGCTCAAAAGAGCCAACCCAAGGTCAGGGACCTTGTTTTGGTCGTCCACGGAATTGGTCAAAAGCTTTCTGAGCGAGTCGAAAGTTTTCATTTCACCCATGCCATCAATTCGTTCCGTCGCAGCGTCAACATGGAGCTCGCGAACGAAGGTGTTCAAAAGGTTCTTCGTCCTGACTTGGGTGGCATCATGGTGCTTCCAGTCAACTGGCGCTCAAATTTGTCGTTCGAGGATGGCGGTCCCATGAAGGATGATGACCAAAAGAATTCTGTTCCATCGGATTTCTCCATGAAGGACATCACGCCAGACACCATTCCAGCAGTTCGTAACATGATTTCAGATGTTATGCTTGATATCCCATTCTACATGTCTCACCATAAGCCAAAGATGATTCAAGCAGTTATATCTGAAGCCAATCGAGTCTATCAGCTTTGGTGCAAGAACAACCCCGATTTCCATAAAGAAGGCCGAGTCCATATTATCGCCCACTCTCTCGGAAGTGCAATGGCAGTGGACATTTTGAGCAAACAACCAACAAATGTATACAAGACCGATCCTCTGAGCAAGAAAGTCAACACAAAGTACTTTAACTTCAACACTACGAACTTGTTCCTTGCGGGAAGTCCAGCAGCTTTCTTCCTCCTTTTGGAAAAGGGAAAGCTCATTCCTCGTCGAGGACGAGGCAAGCCTGATGTTGATTATAGCGATGACCACGACAAAACTCTCACTGGTGAGTCGGGTACATATGGATGTATGGCCGTGGACAACGTTTACAATATAATGAACTACAACGATCCCATTGCCTACCGCCTGAACGCAACCATCGACGCTCCATACGCTACCAGCCTGAAGAACGCGCAGGTTCCCAGCGCCACCACCGGTTTTTTCGAAAGCATCGGCAAGGCCGTGCGATCCATCACTCCTGGCGTTTCTCCCGACGATCCGGCCGTTGGGCAGGTCACCAAACCTCCTACCATGCTCCGCTTGCCATCCCAGTTGGAGATGGAGATTCATGATTTTACCCGCGAGGAAGTTGCGGAGAAGCGATATTATCTCTTAAATGATTGTGGGCAGGTGGATTGGTTTTTGTCGAGTGGTGGGGGACCGTTGGAGATTCAGTATATCAATATGCTTAGTGCGCATAGCAGTTATTGGCTCAGTGCGGATTTTATACGGATGATTGTTACGGAGTGTGGGAGGACGCCGGGGAAGGAGCATACGTTGCCTAATATGAGGGCTGTGAAGGTTGGGCATAAGGCTTGACGGAAAAATTGGGGTCCTTGGAGAACTTCTTCTTTATGGTGTTTTGGGGTGGTTTTATAGATTGACTTGGTGTTTGTTGACAAGGGGGGAAAGGAAATTGTTAGATTGAGCGAGGAGTTTTTGAGTGCGTTTTTAGAGGTGGATGAAGCTGGAGAGATGGACGACTACTATGATACCCCCCTATGAATGTACACTACTTGTACCCGCCCTGAATAATAATAACCACCATTATGAAAAAGAATTTGGTTTTATTTGACTTGGTTTGCATTGCTATTTATTCTCAGGGTGGCGCTTTTTTGCCTCGCGTCAAGGGAGGTCGCTGATGAGGAATTGACTGAACGAGTGCTAAATTATCAAATTGAACTCTCCTAAAGACCACTAGAACGTTCTTTATGGGAAGCTGGTGACTTGAATCGGGTTCTGAATCTTGGGAGGGAGGGAGACATATTTTGAGAGTATGTTTTGTTTTGCTTTCTTTTAGTTGTTGATTACCAAGCTTTAGTTGGGTCGGGGATGATTTGAGGTTGAGGAGGGGTTGGATTTGGAAGTTTGGGTTGGTGGTTTAGGTACCTGGATTTTCGTGGTTTGAGTAAGAGTCCTTACCATACACCTAAACAATACATGGTTAAAGGACATTATTCAATTTCTTCTAGAACGCCTAGAACGATTAAGTTAATCCAATAGTGTAGCATATGTTGATTAGAACTAATGGGAATTTATCAAGTGAACAATTTTTGTAAGTTTATTTATCTCGTTTTTTTCTCTTTTTCTTGGGTGTACGAAGAACGATGACCAGGACTCTTACTTGGTTTCTTGGGGTGGAGCGTTTTGGGTATGTGTTTCATTTTACAAGGGAAATTAGAGATAAGGGGAAGATGGAAAAGACGGGTAATGGTTGTTTCGTGTGAGGAAGTGTGGGGTGAGGTGTTGGGGTGTTGGGGTTTTGGAGTAGAGTGGCAAGAGGTGGGGGGTAGGGGGAAATGTTGGGGAAGGTAAGGATTGGGTTTGGGGGCTGAATTGGGGGTGGGCGTTGGGTAAGCTAACGAATGTCGAGTAAGCTACAAAAAGAGGTGTGCGAGTAAGCTATCAATTGTTCGGGTAAACTATCGAGTGTCAAGTGAGCCATCAAGTGTCGAGTGAGATACAAATTATCAAGTAAGCCAAAGCATATTTGAGGAAGCTGCCAAGTGTCGAGTAAGCCATGAGTTACTCGTGGGTAAGCGAGAAGAACTTGGGGGCCAAAATAAAGTTGCGAGTAAGCTATCAACTTCTCGAGTAAGCCAGGCACCACTGAGCCAAAAAAGGGCTGACATCCAATTGCTCTAGAGCTTCTGGAAGGATGAATTTCGAACGATTTAATTTCGGTGTATGTATAGTGTGGTCGATGGCATATACTCGCACTCCTTTCCCCAACGCCGTTGGGAAACAACGACACTCTAGCCGTTCTACTCCTATGGGCTGGCGGCTTTTGTGATTGACAAAAACGGAAATCGGCACCCTCGTGTTTCTCGCTGCAATAAGGGCAGTGGTTTTAGATGGCTGTGCACATTTTACTTCTAAGTGAAGCTATGATTGCCCTAGCGAGGTTGTATTTTGAAAACAGCATGATGGGGGTGGCATATCTTCTATGAGCGTGGGGTCGTTTGATGCGAGTCAACTGTCCACATCGTGGCACATCACCTGCCTAGCTTTGCACTAGTAACACGAGCTCAATGCCCATTAGATCTGATAGTTTCAACACTCAAACCTCAGTGAGCAAATTAGTACAAAATAACACTTAAACAAAATTCGATAAGTTTGAGATATATCAGATGAAAGTGTGTTCTAAGTGAATGTGTACTATACCGTCAGATGTGTGTTTTGTTGCTCATCGCATTTTTGAAATTGTTCTGAAAGATGTGGAATTGATGAACGGAGATCAGATGAAATTATGTTTGAAGAGAGTGAGGGAAAATGCGTTAACTTTCCGGGCCAGAGTAGAGCAAAGGACATTTGAGATGCAATTATTATCAATTCAAGCCTTTGGCTTCTTTTTAGTGCATCCTAAACGCACTAACTCCAAAAACGACCAGGTCAATGGAAAATCGCAAAAGTTTATTTTTTGAAGACTGATGGACGACTACAACACCTATAAATGTACATTACCTGTCGCACCTCGAACAACTAATAACAAAAGTTATCCACGCTAAAAAGGACATTCTTCTCTTTTTTATTTGACCTGGCTGAACTTTTGTGGTTTCAACGTTGAAAGGTTCTTCTCACTAGTCTTCTATGTTAGCCTGGGGCTAATTCAATTTGCCTCGGCTTTTTCATACCCCGCATGAAGTAAGGGCTGTCTTGAACAGCTGCTGAAATGTAACAACATCATCATTACAATTGACACGCGTAGAACATCTGTTTAAAGTTGACACTGGTCCAGGGTTCCGAACCTGGAAAGAAGAGAGATGGGTTCTCCAAAGTTGACTCTCTATGTGGATACGGTGAGCCCGTTTGCTTATGAGGCTTATTATATTTTGAGGGTAGGTTCCTTTCTTTCTTTTGCTCTATATATGGTATTGTTCTTGCTTTCTCCCTGTCCCAGTGTGGGGTTGAGGTGGTGGTTGGGTCGTGGACAGAAGGGATGTTGTTATTTGAAATCTCGTGTTTTTTATTTTCCTTCTACCCAGTACGATATCTTTTGAAGAGAACGAAGAAAAGGGATGGAGGAAAAAGACACAAGGCTGAGAAGTGTTCTATATTCTGAAAAACTTACTGTTGCGAAGAAGGAAAGTGAAAGGAGCAAACTTGTTGACCAACGAAATAGAATGACCCTATCTTCAAATATGTAGAGATAACCTATATCCCCATATTTCTCGGTGGAGTCATGAAGGCTTGTGGAAATACAGCGCCGATCAATATCAAGAGTACGTATTCTCCGCCCCCTCACCCCCTCCCACGACCGAATCTACCCTCCACACCTCCCCACCATTTCAGCTATTTCTCTCCTACCCAACCAAAACACCAAAACCTAACACATACGGCCAGACAAAGACAAATGGATAAACAAAACCCGTATCCGCTGGTCAAAACTCTTCAACATCCCAATGTTACCCGAATCACCTGAAGGCTTCCCTCCAAACACACTCACAATCATGAGAGCACTCTGTGCACTTACAGTCCTCAAACCCGGGAAGGAGGGACAAGAATTATTGATCAAGGTGTTGGACGTTTTGTTCCCGTCTTATTGGGTCGAAGGGAAGAGGACTTTTGAGAAGGATGTGCTTAATTCTATCTTACAGGAGGTACTTGGTGAGGGGTTGGCTGGTGACAGTACGTTTTCCCCGGAGAATTTGAGATCGGGGAATTGAGAGGATTTGGTATTTTGGACTAATCGGTGATGGCAGTAATGGAGATGATACCTAAGGAAGGAAAAGAGACTTTGCTGAAGAACAGTGATATGGCTTTTGCGGATGGGGCTTTTGGACTTCCTTGGTTTGTGGTTGAGAATGGGGAGGGGGAGAAGGATACTTTTTGGGGGGTTGATCATCTTGGATTGGTGCTTAGACATTTGGGGTTGGAGAAACCGGGAAATGGAGGCTGGAAGGCGTTATTGTGAGAATGTTAGAAGGGTGGTAGTTATTTTCTTTGTATCGGTATTGTTTTTAGTATTTTAGGAATCATTCGTTTACTTTACTCGCGTTTTGCCGTTACAGGTGAAGAAAGATAGGTCATCAAAGGCAACTAACTGTATTGCATGACTATGAGAATGACTAACATGATATCTTGACACATTTTGATTTTGATAACTTACGCTAGCCTGTGAAAAATGAAATTTAGGATGCCCCTGCTAACTACTTCGTAAGTTGTACCCCCCAAGTCCATTTAGAAAGTACCCTAGAAAGGCAGCATAGTGGTATATGAAATGGAAACGGGGGTAAAAATCTAGCAATCCGATGAAACAGTAGGCTATACGATAATCCCTAAGGATCTCTGCATCATTTACGTATATAGATGCCGGATGGATGACTTCACAGTCATAGTATGACTATCCAACCCCCAACCCCCATTTTCTCTCATTAATAGGTGCGTTCGTATATAAATCTCGTAAATCTCGTCACTAAGTTTCATTCGTAGGCTTCAATAGGTACTCGTTCATAGTATGACAATATGCACACCTGGGTGTGTATCATTACACGTCACTAGGCGTACTTATACGATGAGTAACAAGGCACACTTGTACGATATATTATCAACCTCGCATGTTCATACACACAGGGCACCGAAGAAAAGAGTTACTAGCATGGCCACTGTCAATTGAAAACAAGTATCACACAGCCCATCATACCTTATCTCGAAGCTCGATTCTAAAATAAGAAGTAAATCTCGATCACAATTTCATCTCCCTACATGCCCACCGCATCCCATACAACAACCTGGAACCTCATCCCAATCAAACCACATCCACCAATCCAGGAAATTTGCCATCGCAAGAAATAGACTATTCCAGTCCCTACCCAGTCCATACCACAGCTCATCCAAGTCGGCGACCTAAATCCCAACCCACAGAAACCCACCCTCTAAAACACCCAAAATGGGCAGTGCACAGGGTAAAAAACAAAATCCTTCGATGTTTCGAAACACACGCACATACTGCATCATTGGTCTAGACACGAAGATCGAAACAACTTCTTTTTAGAGATGTATTTGCGATCTACTAGACTCAGCCACTGTGGGTGATGCTTTTCGAATCCTTCGAGATGAAATGGACGTGTGGGAAGGATTCAGAGCTTGGCATGCATTGCATCATGTCAATTCCTCCTCAAGCGAGAGCGAGAGCGAGAGCATGGAGATAATGCAGGTGGATAGGAGTCAGTGGTGTGATGCATATTCCGTATGGGTATTGTGCTGATCTTCAGAGAATTTTGAAAAACCTGTTGACAGCGGGAACTCAATCTGAGGGGGTGGTTTGTACTCGACACTAAACCATTTCGGGTTAGGGTCGAGTCGTTCCTTCTTCGATTTCAAGAGGGCATGAACTCTGATTCATGAATTTCGATCCTACTTGGAACGAGACATGAATAGAAAGAAAAAAATTATTCTACACATTTGCACCACAACCATACGTGACACAAGGAAAAGCCTAGCGGCTTGCTCCCTTTCTGCAGATCGAACAATTCTCCCGAATGGACTAATAAAATTCCGTCCATTGAGACAAATTTAATTCTGTGTTTTTTTGCATTTCCAGTTTCAGCTCTTCGATGATCATTGGGTGATGAAAATACCGCCACCAAAAAACCCACAATGGGATATGGGATGGGTTCAAGATACCTGTATCATCGTTTCGCTACCAAATCTAGGGGACACGGAGACCCCCTCACTCCAGCCTATAGATGTGATGATAAACCCTTTCTAAAGCCGAAAAGCTTCAAGTCAAAAAGAAAAAAAGGTGGTGATTCTCACCCATTATATACAAATCGTTAAGCTTTTGGCCGGCTGACTGACTGTCCTAAGCTGACAGGCCCGAGAGTGAGCCCGAAAACAAATACCCGTTACCATCTCTTCGGGAGCCAAAACTCTCACGGGCCTCTACCTTCGTTGGAAGACCGCAACGGCTGCGTGCAGATCCGTTGGTACTGGTCCTAGGATCCACTTCCCTCTAAAGAACCCAGAAAGAACACGTGTGAAAACAACGCCAATATGATATCCAAAACTTGAGGTTCTGAAAATCGGTTTACAGTTCGATCACCGAAACCGACACAAGTGATTTTGCCACCGAACCTCGTGCTATCTCGGTCACAGCCGATCTTCCATTGTGTAGGTACTGCTCTGGTGTGCCACGGGGTTGACTACCAGAAAGATAACTACATAAAGGGAAAAAGGTTGAGACAATAAGATGACATGCAGGCTTAAGGAGAAGAGACCACGAGAGTCTTTCGAGTTGCCACGTCTCCAAACTACTCAGCAGACCACTCAAATGAGCATGTTGTTGAGGCAAAATATGGAAGCTTGGAGCCAGTGGTGGGAGATGATCAAGACCAACTTACCGCGCGAAATGCAGGACTTATCACATTCTCAATTTTCTGCTGTCCAATCACTGGAACACGATCCAAGCGATTTGGTTTATTTACCATATTGTGTGCGACACTAACCAGGGATAGGGTGCTCTCGGTGAAGGATGAAGAATCCGAGGATAACCTAGTGAGTGGGCATACGACAAAGCGTCTGTATAAGAATTGCAGTCTACCAGGAGCCAACATGCCACGCAATATTTAGGTTCCTTGATTCGTTGTAGAAAGCTTTTCAGGCTAGTTACCACATTTTCAAACCTGCCGTAATGCTTGGGAAGGTACGCTTGTAACCTGGAGGTGCATACAAATGCAAGTCGACTCGTGGAGGGGGAAATCCAGCTTCTCAGGGGACTTGATTAAAGGTCTTACCCGCTATCTGCAATGGTAATCAGGTATGCTGGCTGTTGCTGGGGGTTATTGGAGAAATGATAAAGGCAAAAGCACGAGTCCCCGGAGGTGACTAGTACGGAGGCATCACTGAGCCAGCCGCGGGAACTGTGCCACGATGAAGCTTCCCCTCAAAATACCAAACAGTGTCCACTCTGTGCCAAAATTCAGGCTTGGGTCATTGGAGATACACCTCCCACGTTATGGAACCTTCCGCTTCGGTGGGGGAAGATAACCATAACTTTACGCGTGACTGAATAGGTGGCCAGGTTTTCTCAATGTGTGCCTGGACTTGCACTGACTTTTGGAAGATTTCCACTGATTCTGTCAAAGCACGGCGCAGCCCGACGAACAAAACAAGGTACATCGTAGAAATCGCCACGATCTCTGGGTTCAAGAGGAGAAATCCTACTTCAGAGATTACCTCGCCGTGCCCGAACAGAGCAATGATTCGAGTTCCCGACCAGGGCCCCATTTCCTGAGTGGTAGTGGAGTGAGTATTGACGGCCAAAATCCATCTCGTGCACACTAGTATTAAGCCCAATGAGCTAAACCCGTGGAGGAAGGAGATGAAAACAACGGGAGGGACTCCTCAGACGAGAAGCGAAGAATCATGCTGAAGGATTTCAACGATAACTCCGGGCGAGCCGTAAGTCGTCGTAATCGAAGGACCGTATTTCTTGAACCACGACTTGATTGCTCGGTGCGAAGGGGGAGTTCGGATCCGAGAAATCAATTTTCTCACGAAGGTAAATCACCCCGAACAGGAAGAAACATGGAGCTTTGGAATTTCGACGGGAAGCCAGAAGCCAGAAGCCCGGGAAAGAGACGGCGCACATTAAACCTTCTTTAGATCTTCTTCAGGGCTTCTGTAGGTTGATGGCGCGCCTGCCGTGCCTCCGGATCGGAGCGAGAGGTGGAGCAACAAACAGTATGGGGTTCGAGGAGCGATTGCTTGCCCTAAACACGTCCCCATGATTTCGTACCTGAAATGCGGGCGATTGTATGTTGTGGTGCGGCACAAGACGGTATTTGTTGGAGTATCGGTAATATTTTCTGGCGACGGCACGGCCGTAGCGAGTTCAGAATACTTCATGCCCTCATAATTCCAATGGAGTCTTTGTGAAGCGTTTGGAGAGCCTAGGCTCGTGTGGTGGCGAAGTGATAAGTGTGATGCTATCGATGCTCAAGGACGTAAGATTGCTGTCGTTCATCTTCATCAGCAATTGTTTCGATGGTAGAGGGATTCTCGACAACCTGAATCCGCTCCCGTACAAGATGCCTTGACAGTCAATACGTCCTCATACAATACGATACACGGCTGGTACCATTTCCGTAACCAGCAATTTACGAACTGTTCCAAGATGAGTCCTCGGTACCTCCCTCGCAACCATCTTCCTTATGTAGTTGCATTGTCGAGAAAATTCACCATGACACAATCGTCTGTCATCTGTCGATACTGAAAGGCTTTTCATGCCGTTTGTCTGGCATCGTTTTGACGAAGAGGAAGCGGAACGAGGGCGTGGAGGAAGAGGCTGGGGATGGGGATGGAGGTTTGAAGTTTTGTATAGCCAGGTTCATGAGATTAGGATGCTAATGCTAGAATTAAATGTTCCAACGATAATACGAACACAAAATCGAATTCGCGAAGTGGATTTTTGGTCTAGGCGTTCTGTTTGATGGTGTTATAGATTTAGATACATGTTCAATGTCCTCCAGATGCGGTCGCCAGTTCATGGGTGGGTACGGGGAAACTATAGTCGGCTAAAATATGACTAGTTACGGAAGGTCCTAGTTATTTTTCCTATTCAACGTCATTTTGCTGCAGAATGCAGTGTCGACAACCACCTTACCCCGCTTCATATTGGTTTTTGGGAAACGGTGAGTAGGTGCATTTCAAGCTGATCAGCAGGTAGGTCCTTCCTCGTTTTCTTAATTTGCCTAGCTCATCACGATTGATCCCTTGTCAAACCTTTACCAAGTTTTCATATTTCGTCTAATTCTTCGTTGACATGGATTCCTTGAGAGAAAACTGCTGATGGGACATTTCAGCGATCAACCAAATGACTACAAAGTCAGAGTTGCGACTAGGTGGAGTGAGTGGCTACACCGAGTCTTCGCGGTACGCACCAAAGGCGGAGGGAGACAAATAAGCAGTGAGGACTGGGGAGTGCCCATGATGACAATAATCGATGCGGCAAATGCCGTAACTTTGTAATTCCGCCTTACAATTGATCGCCCTGATAGAGGTCCTGCTTTGGGTAGTATGTCGAGATGTGGTAGGGTGCTTCGTGTTTGAAGATGCAGCGCTGAGTTCTCCAATTTAGGTCGAGATGAGCCTACCACTATGAAATCGGAAACGGACAACGCATCTGTTCGCGTTGCTGAACATCCAAATTGATTCCGAAGTTACACTCTCATCAGCGTCATCAGCATCAGCATCAGCATCAGCATCAGCATCAGCATCTCCCATCTTGATTTCTTGAACGACGATCGATTTATTGCGCCGCTGCTGAACCTCCGGGACATCGACGGGCCCCCCTGGTGGTGCGTGTTGTCTTCTGCTGGGATTTGAATATTCAATGACCCAACTGACCCAATACTGGTTTACCAGGGTCAGAAGGTCCTTTAAAAAAAGGGGGCGCTCCCCACGAGCTACCAAAAGCGCAATCATTGTCAAGTCCCCATCACCCTGGTTATGTTATCGAACGCCCTCGGCCTTTACTCTACCCTCAAGCCACTCCACGTACCGGCCGGACGCTGTCACCCCCCGAGGGACCGATCTTCCGAATGAAGGCTTGTAGTTCGTGGTCTCTCATTGGCTCCTTGTACGTCGTTTCCCAAATTTTACGAAGTACTTTCGTACTTGTTACCCTTTGATGGCTGAGGCTGAGAATCGAAATCGACATGACTGTAAGTAACGGGTTTTACGGGGCTTGGTGCCATCACCCTGGCAAGACGAGCTGGAGGGCAATCAAAGCAAATCAAATCAGAAAGCCACTCGAGAACCTGGAAACCGTAGGATGATTCGCCTTCTCGTGTCATCTTCATTGCAACGATGGCAGCGCGTCACTGTAGTGTGGAACCGACCGTGGGGTTAGATATCGGAATATCAGATGAAGAACCTGATATCAAAGCCAACAACGGCCGTCAGAAGAGGGGGCCAGATAGCGTCTATGCAGGCTGAGGCTGAGGTCGCAGAGTCAAAGGGTGCAGGTGTAGCCGCTGAAGTGCTGAAGTGCTGCACTGCTGCACTGCAGCGCTGAGGGTTGGTAAGAGCGAGCTCAACGTGGAACGAATCTCAGCGTGGAAGAATTTCGAATGACTTTTGTCTGCAGCGCGGCCCCCAACCTTTGATTTCCAACTTTCCTGATGGCTCTCCGTAAGCACGTGGAGTTGTGCAGGCAAATTGTCAGAATTCCAACCCCCACCCCACCCCACCAAGCCAGAGCCAGAGCCAGAGCCAGCCAGGTTCAGGGCATGACAGGCCCCAGTTGCCATGTGCTTCATGATGAGCCTTTCCCTAATCGGCAACTTACGATGCTACTTGAGGGGAGAGTGGGAAGACTCAGAAAGATGGGTCAACCAGTCAGCGTTGCAAGCTCATAAGGCATGTTTAACCATGTTTAATCATCTGCACAGAAAATCAGGAAAATTACTTGTCAGGGCTCAAAAGTCAAAACTCGGGCTCAGGAAGTCAGGGACAAGGACTTGGGGAGGGGAGGAGAGGAGAGGAGAGGAGAAAAAAAGCATCAGCCATTCTTCCAGTCCACAATTGAGAACTCCATCTCCACCTCCACTCCGTCGGGTGGATATGGATATGGATATCATGGACCACCACCAGATCCAAACAAACGGCCGTAACCAGAAATGGTGATTTGCGAGAGGTTCAGGGACTAGGTGTGTATTGTGCAGCTTGCCCAAAACGGACGCTATTCGCTCGAGGTACTAGTACGCTCACCGCATCTAGTTGGTACATGCTCTGCACGACCAGCCTTGTGGCTTGAACGCCCACCGTCAACCACCAACAGACAGACGAGAGAGAAGCCGCAGTAGAGTAGAGTAACAAACCCTGAATCTCCCTCAGCCGGTATCCTTTAACCGCGCGGTTTCATCAACCCAAGCCGGTGGTCAGACCACACGAACCTCCCCCCTTTCTCGGAGAAACTGGCCTCCTCACCTCCTCCATAATCCCTTTATGCCTCATGGCGCTCAGGGGATGACCCAATTACCAACTGTTGAGTTGCATCAGCAGCAGCACGGCAAACGCTTGGGAAAGAATGGAAACATTCGATGCAGCATCATCGTTCGCTGCCAGATGGCAAAGATCGCCAAATCTCTCTGGTGCTTGTATCCTTCCGTACGTAAAGAAGAGGCTTGTTCTCGAAAAAGATGGAAAAAGCCACCGATACGCCGGGCGACCCAGGTGGAAGGAGGCAGTTCCATTGCCAGACGGCCGCACTACACCCCGCACTTACTGATAGGCGCTGGAACAGATACGCCCGTACCTGCAGCCATGGCCGAAATCGATACTCGTAAAGCGCAACTTAGTAAAGCCTCATAGAAGAAAATGTCCGATCGTCCAGTAGTCCCTCGCAGCTCGCTGACGGTGCGAAGAGTGCATTATCTTCATTGATCGCATTCTCAAGGGGGCAATACGAGGACAAGCCATCATCACGTCACCCTTCAGCCATCAGCCATGCCTTTCTTGGTGGTACTGGGTGGAAATCAAATAATATATTCACATCCAACTTTCCAAGTTCCTCAAGTCACCGGCAAAATTCCCCATCCTGTAGAACAATCAACACTTCAACACCCGGAAGGAAGAGGATGCTTGCTGTCTCTCGCAGCGTGTGGCCCTGGTTCCGCCATGAGTCCTCGTGGAAGCCATATGAAATAAATGATCGCTTCCAAAATCGATACACACCTTTTTCTATCCTCCTTCCACATTCGTATGTTGCAGACAGGCTTCTGGTCATCACGAACGCACACCGGGGTTGATGCTGGCCACGCATTAGTGAATCAAATGAAATCATCTCAGACGGAAGCAGCGAAGTACTTCTGCCACATGCACACCCTGAATGATGACCGGAGGGCCCTGGGAGAGCCCCTGAAGATTTCAAAGTTGACAGTTTGGAGTGGCGTTGGTTCTCATCCCAACTTTCCACTGAGCAGTGAAATCTAGAGCTGAGGCGCTAAAGGAGACCCTTTCTTGGGCCCGTTACCCGCTGTCCTGGGTAGCCTGTGCGATGGTTGCTAAAGCTCAAGTACCTAGGTAGTTTCTGGACTAAAGTAACTTCATGATGAAGCTATTTTCGTCGTGGGAATTAGCAACTCCTTACCAGGACAGGCCTAGCTGTCAAAATCCCGTACCAATTGTATAGGTCATGGGCTTTGATATTGAACTTCGGAGAACATTCTCGCTTGAGACTGAGAGCTGTGAACTCCAGTCGCGCACTGCATCTGATGGCCGAGGAACCATGTCCCAGGGTCGCAATGGGTGTGTGAAGACACATCCAGGTTGCCATGTGTCTGATGTCAAATTGAAACGGCACGAATGCCCCCCCGAGTCTCCGTGGGTTACCGTTTCTGGGTGGCTTTCTGGGCTGCAGTTCTTGTGCATGATCAGTCTTGGTGCAACAGCTCAGTGTCCAGATGCAAGTATCTCTCTTGGAACGCAAGCGTAGCCGCCGAAAGCAAAATACGCGATGCTGACCCATCCCCATCTGGCATTCCAGTTTTCTCACTTGCAGCCTCGCTCCCCCCCTCGTTAACATTTCTCTTTCTCGCTTCACTTCGCCAGAGTCTAAACCTCGCAAGCACATCCTCCAGCTCGTCCCACAGTCCCAGGCTACCGGCGCGCTTGCTAGGCCCACCCCACCCTGAGATTGCGGGTCCGGGGAGGACAAGAGCCG
This sequence comes from Hymenoscyphus infarciens, assembly GCA_001414345.1. Taxonomy (NCBI): domain Eukaryota; kingdom Fungi; phylum Ascomycota; class Leotiomycetes; order Helotiales; family Helotiaceae; genus Hymenoscyphus; species Hymenoscyphus infarciens. Next base: position 43,959 of record LLCB01000248.1, on the reverse strand, counting down.
TCATCAGGCACGTCCGGATTGGCCTGCTCGTGAGATGCCCTTTTGGGGCATTAGCGTGCGGTAGCTAAATGAAGACGAGCGACACACATGAATGAATGATTGATTTATAAAGCTATTAGCAAGCACCGGGGCATACAATCTTTTTTTGGAATTCTGACAACGCAGGTAAAACTAGAGCAGTTCACGACAAGAGTGCACACTTGTGAGATAAGAGGAAAAAAGGATGATGAGAGATGATGATGCGAAAACAGAGTGGAGTCTAGGCAAAAGTGTGGAGTTTCATTTTCTACCCTTTGAGAGAGTTTTCTTCTTTTCTTCTTCCGTTCTCTGTCTTTCCTCCCAAACAAATCACTCTCTGTCAACTCCAGCCGTACAGTGCAGCCAATAACCCAGTTTTCCCCCCATTCATGAACTACAGCAAGATACATTGTACAAGCCACCCTCTTCTAGGATGTCGTGATGAAGGACCCCCGTGAGACCCGGAACTCCAATCCATCCTCAAACATTGCTACATAGCGTATAGTATACCGCGAGCGTGGAAAAGAAGAAGGGTATTCCAATATTCCAACCAAAAAAGACAACAACCAACGCCGAAACCCAGTGCGTACCCACGCCCGATGAAGGAGAATATTTTAAAATGCTGTCGATGTCCCCAAGTCGATCCATCATGGAGTGAGATGTCAAGAGAGAGAGAAAAGATACGAAGAGGTGTTCTCGCCAGAACCAGTAACGTGCCCACTCGACTAGGGTATTGCCATCTGCGTCGGGTGTCACCCGTCAGCCGCCCCCACCACCTGCAGTCTTCACCACCTCAGTCCAGTCCTGGGAAGAAACCAATCCCATCTCGAGATGGGTTGATGAAATGATGACGGCGTCTTGAGGCTCGACAGATAATGCTGCAAAATGCAAGTCAGATTCTTTCCAGTAAACGCCCACTCGGTGGCGTGTCGGTACGATTTCCTAATCAAGTAGCCCACGCTTGTTCATGGTGGTGGTGGTGATCATCGTTGTTTGACAGATACTCATGTCGTTCCAGAAATGGCCCCGGGGCTGACGTGAGAGGACTGTCATGGGGACCGAGGCCACTAGATGAGCTGTATGAAGCTTGTCTAGGCGCGTTTTCCGATGGCCGCGGATTGACGCGGATAGAGCATGCTTCGGGGTTGGTGCTGTAAATTTGCGGTCTGAAGTCCACGGTTTCGATGTCAAAACGTTTGGAACAACCGTCTTCCATATGTCTGTGATTATTAGCAAAAGAACCAAAGTATAGAAAAGAGTAACAGGAGGATGAACCGACCTTCTGAGGGTATCCTTTCGGGCGAAAAATCGGCTACAGTAATCACATTGGTGGTTGCGTTGCTTCATGTGGACGCTTTGGTGATGTCTCTGCAAATCCGTCTTTCTCACAAACTTCTTGTTGCAGTCCTTCATAGGACAGGGAAATGGATATTCTCGGCTTGCATCATGTGTTTCCATGTGAGCCTTGAAATTGTAGCTCCTCCCAAAGAGCTTCCCACAACCCTTGACGTTACATTGAAAATTGGCATCTTCCTTGGTTGTGAGTTTACGAGGTTGTCTCGTTCGTGCAATGGTACTGGGACCTCGACGCCCGTGAGCTCTGGTCACACCCCGTTCTTGACTTTCGGACCGTCTATCGTATGGTGGAATGGGTAGAGAAGAGATGGAGGGAAGATCTTGAGCGGTTGTTGGATATTCAATCTTGGGCCATTCCATAGGCGAGTGCTGGTCTTGGTAATATGTCGCTTCAAGGCTTCCTGGGTATGGACTGGTTGAAGAAACGAGAATGTTGTTGTGATTCAGTTGTGGCGAGGAACCCATCATGATGGACTCCCCGTTGGAAGAAGCATATTCCGGGTGATCTTCCATCTTTATCCGTGGGGTGTAAGAGTGGATGGATCCAGGTTGAGTAAAAACTTCAGATGCAGGAGTTGATGAGAAGGAAGATCTTTGTGATGCGTGACCTGATGGTGCTGGGGAAGCTGGTAGTATTGAAGATTCGACAGTCTGGGTGGAATATATATCATGACTATATGCAGCTGAGACAGCCGGGTGAAAGGGCGTGAAGGGATCGTACTCTGTTGAAAGAATGTTGGGAGTTGACCGAGTCGACCTGGGCTCATTACGATGTTGCAAGTTGGTCGTTGGCCAGTGGTTGGTGGCTGTGGTAGAAGATGGAAGCTGTGTGGCCACTGAGCCACCATTTTCCGTTGGTGATCCTGTCATTGCACACGAGTAGAGCCCCAGGCCTTGGAGAGATTCAGTTGGTTTGTAGTGCGAGTCACTTTGAGCTGGAGACGGGTACTCGTAAAGCGGCTGGGGGTTTGAAGGGTATCGAAATGGTGATGTTGGAGAGCGTTGTGATTGCGGGGTCAACTCCATCTTGAGAAAGAAGGAGAGAAGAAATCCGTGAACAGAAAGTCGGCGAGGCAACCAGATGATATGTTGGAAGATGAAAGGGTTTATGTCAGGAAAGCCGAGTGCTTTGTCAATGCATGTGTTGGATGCTGGAAGTTTGAGATTGGTGGGAGACTGATTGGCGATATCGAGACAGACGCGGTAGAGGTGGGGATTACTTTTTGAGGCGCATTTGACGGGGACGTCAAGTGTCGGAGGAGGAGAAGGAACAACTACCTCTTGAGTAATTCCTACTGAGTAATAAATAGTAACGTCGTGGGCTTGTGTTGGATTCTGACGCAGGACGTTTTAATGCTGATATCCAAAAACCAAGAGAGCAATAGAGGAAGATCGAGAGGAACGAGGCAGACTTGTAGGAAGAGGAGCATTCTTGAACCAGAACGAAGGTAGAAAGCGACCAGGGCCCCGGGTCAACGATGTCGCTAGGGTCCTTGGTCTGTCTACGGTTGCTACGGCAGTGCTAATGCCTCAGATGGCCCACTAATGCCACCATAGGATGATGGAAGGGGCTTAACCATTCTGGGAATGATAAGTACAGATGAAAGGAACTCGAAGAGAATAACGAGGGACAGGGAGAGCTAAGACGCAGGGGATAGGTGGGAGCAGGGGGCTGGCCCGCGAGTACGCGAGATGGATGCAAGAGGTCGAAGAACGATGAACGACGGGGGATGGATGGATAAGAGAGAGGGGTATCCTGTGCTTGAGGACCATGTCGATAATTAGGTGACTGCCTAGAGGACCCCTGAGCACCAACCGTGAGAATCAGCGAGACTGACAGCTTGAAGGTGGGGAGAGCGGCGCCAGGGTCAAGTTCCACCGCACCCGATTAGCAGTTCCCACAATGCCCAGCTGTATGGGTGTACAGCGTACGCCCGTACCGTACAGCAAGAGTGAGGTGCAACCGGGGATGCAAGCAGCTTGCTCGTTTGGGAGTGTAAACTTGCGACTTGCGAGAGAAACAACAGGCAGGCAGGGTTTGCATGTGGCTCGCGCAGGGTAGCATGAGCCACTCGCATTGGTAAGGAAGGGAATGGACTGGCGGGGGTCCTCGAGGCAGATTTGGAAATTTGCGATGGAGGGAAATGACTGATCTTTGTCATCGAGATTAAACGGTGCAGATGACAATCATGCTATACACTCGTCCTGCCCCGTTCGTGGGAGGTATGAAACAAAACCAACACTCGCTGGCCAACATTTCCCAACCAACAGACAGTGTGAGAAAGGGTGGAATATTCTCCGACAAAACGACCGTTCCAAGTATCTTTAGCGTACGATACGTATACCTGTCCGGCGGATTGGGAACGTGGGAACATGATGGGAATGCGAGACTGTCCCATCTGTTCATTGGGGTTGATGGAGGGGTTTAGTCGTAGGTAGGGTAGGTACTGTAACTTCTAGCCAGAGAGGTGGTATTCTCGCCTAGGGCATTGTAGATAAACATACCCCTGAAGGATCATCCTCCCGCGTTTGACGTCTGTAATCTGGTTTTTCCGTCCGTCAAACGGACCACCACCGATCCACCATCCCATCCCCAAAGCCTCCTCCTCGGATGGCTTCATTTCGCGTAGGGTCAAGGCTATCATTGGCCAAGCTTGTCGACGGGAAAGCAGAAGCGCTTTTGGGGGCCGCTGGCGGCTGTGGGGCTACGGTATCCTCCACTCTCTATCGCTGCGTCGTACCACAAGTCCCCACGGCGCTTATCCACTGTCTCCCTGTGAACTGAAGTAAGTAATACTACACGGCTCGGCTAACATGGGAGCTCTTAAGCTTTTGGCGCTAGCACCCGGGAACACACCGCGAAGGAACTGCTAACGTTAATTTTTTGGAAAGGCGAGCGAACATAATCCACTGCCCCGAAAAAGATATATTTAGTAAATCCGTATCTTACTGAATGGAGACTAAGTCCGGCGGATATAGATAAGTCCCGGTGGCTGAAAAACGGAAATAAGGGAAATTGAAACTCCTACCAAAAATTGAACTTTGGAACTGGAACCTCTGGCATGAAAGAAACTGGATATGGGGGTGAAATGTCGTTCGCATAGCCAACAATTTATCTGTGGCATTATGGGCAACACATACAGGCGACTGATGTATTCGAGAGAATTTACCGACCTGATATCTGACAGCTTCAAAAGAGTGGAGGTGCGCTGGCTGCAGAGCAAGCCTCCCTGTCGATTCGCACGTTGTGGTCATTGACAAGTGTGTTCTTTGGCCGGCGCCAGTCGACCAGAGGCACCCTGCGGTGTTGGGTCCGGGGATCGGCTTTGCTAATCCTTCGTGGAGCACAGCCACGCGATGTAAGAGGTAATTCAGTGTCTAGAAGCGACGTGATAAGAATAGCAAATAATCAGTTCAGATATAGAGAATCAATCTCAAGGTTGGGACAACATTCTCATCTCATCTCGAGCAATTGACCCAAAGAGCTACTTTGACGAGAGCACGGGAGATGAGAGTGAGGGGTGGACCTGCATCATATCGTGATCATTTATTCACACCCAATTTCCCGGGAAACCATACTAGCGTAGGAGCTAGTTGCTCGATCTCCAGACTAGAAACCAAAAGAGTAACTCACGAGCAAAAGGAAGTTTAATAATAGCTTGACCAAGACCACCCCACAAACATGACACCTGGAGTCTCGAATTGTTAGTTATCTGACGATGTTGATAACGCAAGTCCAACCGATTTTCAAAAGTCGGGCACGGTACTATTCTCTCCGCGGGCATCGTAATACGTTCCGAAACCCCGCAATGGTCGCTCGACTGAGGTGGTTGGTGCTTTTTACCCAGGCGAATCAGTCCATAGCGGGACCCAGCAAAGCAGGGTTTATTTAGGAGGCACCTTTATAGACTGTTACGCCTGGGACGAATATATATATATATATATATTAGGTGTCCGGAGTATACAGGTGGTATGTTTTGGTATAAGTACTCGAGTACTCATGCTTTGATTGTGTTGGCTGGCGATCTGCTCTCAAAAGAGTCGAAGCCTTAACCCTCCATTCTGACCTAACGTGGTAAGAATCCACGATGCACCAGCCATGTACGGACGTACTCCCCTAAAAGTTTGGTATCTGGAGAAACAGCTGCTGCACGAGGTGCGCCTCATCACACAAGAGCAGGCCTCGTGGGGATTCCAAATCTCAACCCCTGGTGTTTCTTCAGCGCATACGCAAGTTCTCCTGTAACCTTTAAAAATCACCAAGAGGGGATTACGAGTTACAGAGAAGCACACGCTGTCACCATGATCCCCCGGGTTTTTGACGTAAACCTCATCTTCACCTGCATTGTCGCCGTGTTTTGGTGCATTATTGTTGCTGCATACCACTACTTTGGCTTTCGAAACTTCGAAACCGTATTCCGTGACGGCAGGGCATCTATTTTTTTGTGCGAACTTTGAGATGATGGCGGCAAATGGTTGAGCTGAAAGCCTGAGAGAACCTGCGATTTTCACGTCGATCGTAAATCGTCAACGGCTCGATCCCCTGTATTGCTGCCATGACCTTCGGATGTCTTTACCGACAGTGCCGCTCAAAGCACAAGTCCCGGTGACGGTTGAGTCCCGATTTTCGTCGGCCGCTGGAAAACGTTGAAGTGGTTGGACCGTTGGATAGGTAGATGTACGAGGTACGAGGAAAAAGGGACAGCTCTGCTGTGCGATTGGACTTTGAGCAAGCAGCTTTTCCAGCCCTATGCAGGTGTAAGAGTTCAGCTCCTGACAACTCTTGAAGTTCCCCATTCGCTGAAATGAATTGCGTGGGTTGTATTGTGTGACATACACTTTCTCCATCATGCATAACATGGATCCAAACCCCGGCGTTGATGGTCGCCGTTTAAATCTCAAACGAACACCGAATATTGAGTGGTGAAGCCCGACTTGCACTGCAGAATGCCCGTGATCTACTTCGTAACAACAAGGTTATGAGGCTGTGGGTATTAACAAGGCACCACGTTAACAAAGGCTGCATGATTCAAGGATAATCTGAACTTAAGCTGCTTGAGACGACCTGCCATTTATTCTCGTAATTCGCTTAACTCAACATGGACAAAGCGATACATTGGTTCCTTGAATTTTATCACCAACATTTCCCAACCAACCAACGCATTACAAAGTTCTTGATATTCAATTGACATGGTACAATCCAGCCTCGGCATTACTAAGAGAAGCTAGAAAAACAACAAACGCAGCTCAATGGTGTTTTTGTACCTATCTTGCGTAGTATGTTGCTTGTCCCGCTGAAAAAGACTTGAGGGGAAGCAAATAAATTATCGCTTGCCTATATAACTAGATAAAATCTCACATTATTGATTACGAGATTCTCTGCATCGGGCTACCGATACTTTGGGGGAAGAGGGAGGGCCAAATGGGAAAGAACAAACTATGTAGAGAATCTGTAAGGCTCCAGGAATTTCTCTCCAAAGTACCCGAAGGAAGCAAAAATGGGGAAATTTTTTCATTGCGCCTTGAAGCTTTGGCATATGTGGAGTGAGGCTTTTTTGCTCTGGATAATAGGACCTCCAGGAACACGCATGCTGTACAAGGAGGGCCTTGGGGTATAAAGGATTGACCTGGATAGAGCCTATACGGGACCGACAACCGCTATCACAAGCCAAGAACAAGTCTATCTCTTGTTTCGGGCTTCGTAGGGTAAAAAAAATAAAACGCCCGTTGCTGATGCAGAAATCCGAGATTATGAATAGCAAGATAAGTGTTCCAAGAAAAACAAGTGAAAGAGATCCCCAAACACCAATATGGATGACAAAGAAAGACAACAACTCCCTCAATTACTATAGTCTATGGTAGACTGGTCGAGCTTATCATCCCCTTGAAGAACTCTGGAATGGAGTTAGCATGCGAATTACAAGATTTTCGGGGGAAAACTTACGAGTATTGCTTTACCAAAACGCCTTCGCCTCCATTCTCCATATCAATGTTGAAAACGTAAAACCCGCCATCGCTCGTGACAATCATAACCTGGGGGCTACTACTACTCATAGCAACCACACTTCGTAGTGGACCACCGGTTGAATTCAAGCCCATTCCACCTTTGGGCAGTTTGATGAAAGCAAAATCCCGCATCGGTTCCCACATTTCGGTGACAGCTTGAGGTAAATAGCCACCCACAACCCCAGCAACACTCTTGCCCATCATTTGCGATGACCTTCGAATCATGCTACCAAAAGTGCCGCTTGGTTTGCGATTAAGAGAATCTGCAGCATCACTAGGAGAGGCATCAGCTGTAGGAGACTCAGTGGCACTGTCATAACTCCGTGAGCGAGCACGGTTCCATCTATCATTTGGAGAGCTTGGAGAGTCTGGTAGCACTGGAACGGGGCCACCAAGTCGAAAAATGTGCACCGTGTCGGTGGTGGAAGAGACACATAGCAGAGTCGAGCTTAAATTAAAGGACATGCTGTAAATTGTAGATGGGTATGTACCTCTCCGAAACTGGTACAACTTCTGGCCTTTCGGCAAGGCAAAAACTCTAATAATGGTTCCCTTTTCAGACGCAGTCGCGAGTAATGTACCGTCGTTGTTCAAGGCAATGCATGATAAAGGAGCCTGATGAGCTTCCACCACATTCAGTGCCTTCAATTGTAAGGTATCGAATATCATAACATGTCCCGTTGTAGGCGCAACATATGTTGATAGAGGAGGAGCATGTGCTGGCCGTTTGTCTCCTGTATCATCGCGAGCCTTTGGTAATGGGTATGCGATATAACAGTTTTCGGATGAGGGAGCAAGAGCACATATGGCATTCGGGTTCGGTGAGGTAGCTATCGTGTAGAGTAGCGTCATGTTCGAAATATCGTATAGGTATATCTCCTCCTCTAATATAACCGCAAGGCGTTTTCGGTTCAACCTGACTGCGAGGACAGCAGTTGGAAAGGTTAATTGGCAGATTATTGAAGATCGCTATTTTAGCAGTATCAGTGAAGTGAAAATGTCCGCGTATACCTAGAACTTACTTTTGTGTTTTGGATCATCAGATGCCGAGGGGAAAGAATGAGAGCTACCAGGGACGTGGAAAAGAGCATCTCGATAATGGCAACGTTTCCCTCATCGCTGCTAAATATCTTGGAGAATGGGTCGGTGTGGTAGATTCGAAAGCCCTTCGAGGTTCCTTAAAAATCCCGACATTAGCTGGCAGTTCCAGTCTCCCGCAGCAGGTGATTCCTTACCTACAGCTAGACAGCTGTAGTCCTGATTGAAGGTGACGAAGTTCATCGCCATTGCGACGGGCTGTCAGGTTGACTAGGCGCTTAATACACCAAAGATCTTGAGGTTGCGAGGACGGGTATGGTGTTGTTCGCGTTGCGTTGCCTTGCGTTGCGTTGCGCAAAGGCTCAGGCAAAGAGGGACAAATGTAGCCAAGGGCCGAGGTGTTATTCACGAGGGAAGTCGCTGCTGGCGGTAACGGTGGTACAAGTAGACTTTATGGTCTGGTGAATGGCAATGGCAGGCATCCCAGATTCCGTCTCGACAGTGAAGACCAAAATGTAGGTATTTACTGTCTGGAGGAGATGGCGGGGCAAGTGTTTGCAGAGCTGCGATGGATGAGCAGCGAGAGCCTAGTCTAGCCGGGAGCTTGGACCCTTCCGTCCAACAGGGGTGGAATCCCGGAAGAGAATTCAACTCCAAAACACCATGAAAGCTCACGATACTTGACTATTCTCACCATTCACGAACTTAATCCCCGATATTCTGTCACCACTGCTGGACCTCTTCTTGTTGAATCAAAGACGCATACTGCAATGGCGATGCTGGCTGGGGAAACCAAAGCCCCTCCAAAGCATGGAAAAGTAACCAGCTCGTTGATTCAGGATGATCTGATTATGGGAGTAAGTGGGAAAAGAACCACAAGTTCTGATTCCAAGTTTTTTAATATGTGTTAACCTTCCTCTCAGACGAACAATAGTAGCATCGTCTCAAAACGCAGTGTCGAGCGTCTCTACTTTCCTAATGAATCTCATTTCTTCCGCCATTTTGTCAAGAAGCCACAACGACGCTCTCCCCTAATCAATCGAGGCTATTGGCTTCGAATGAAAGCGGTTGATCAAGTAATTCACCGATTTCTAGAGCAGCCGAACACGAAGCGTAAAGTTGTAGTCAACTTGGGTTGTGGCTAGTGAGTAATATGTCGTCGCTCCACTACATAGCAGCTAGTGCTGACGAGCAGCGATCCTCTCCCGTGGCAATGCCTATCTCGTTATCCAGAATCATCCAAAGATGTCGTCTTCGTCGATGTTGATTACAAAGACCTTATGGTGAAAAAATGCGAGTCGGTGGCGAAAACGCCAGAGCTCCAATCGATGTTCACAAACATGGAAATTCTCCAGAGTGGTGATGTTCTACTCCGCAGCGATGGATATTTGCAGATTGGGTGTGATTTGCGAGATCTCGATCGCCTAAATACAACCCTCAGGTCGGAACTTGATGTGGAAAATTGCTCTATACTATTTGTTGCCGAAGTATCGATAACATACATGGATTTTCAGTTTGCAGATAAATTGATCCAGTGGGCAAGTACTCTCCCAACATGTGAGCGCGTCTGAAATATATATGTATATATGGATGCTAACAATATCAAGCCAGGTTTTGTCTCCTAGAGCAAATTCTTCCCGATGGAATTGAGCATCCGTTTGCTAAGACCATGATGGCCCATTTTGATAAATTGAATACACCGCTAAGAGCCGTGCTGAAATACCCAACTACGGAAGCCCAGAGTCAACGTTTTCAGGGACTAGGTTGGAAGAGTGTTTCGATTCAAAATTTATGGGAGCTCTGGAGCTCCGATGACTTCCTCTCTCCGGAAGAACGAAGACTCCTCGATAAAATCGAGCCTTTCGATGAGTGGGAAGAATTCGCTCTGTTTGGCTGCCATTATTTCTTACTTGTAGCTGACAGCACTGCCTTGTCCTTGGATACTTCAAATGTTTCCGCGCCGTCCTACAACTTACACGTGAATGTGTTTGGGTCTCAAAAAAGAGAAATACGAGCTGTATTCTCTGCAAGTCCCAAGGGACAGGGCTTTAGGCGTTTTGCCGCGGGATTGCCAATTAGGGGTACAAACCGGACACAGAAAATGGTTGGCAATTTTGCTGGTATGGGTCTAAAGACCAGAATGGATTCCTTCGATGTGTATGCTCTGGAAGGCAGCCAGCCTCAAAGCTTCTCTGAAAGTTTGTCCGTACACCCTTCAAGTCGAATGTGCCACACGATCACAGACCTCGGGGAATGGGGAGCTTTACTTGTTGGCGGGAGAACATCCCCAGACAAGGCCCTGAGAGATTGCTGGCTATATCATAAATGGGTCAACGTATTCGAACGAGTTGATGATCTCCCTGGGCCGCTCTATCGTCATCAGGCGGTTAATTTAGGTCAAGGATGCCTTCTTGTATCAACAGGTCGTGTTGATTCAACTACTATATCCCATGACTATCTAGTGTGGAGTCGTCAACATGGCTGGGTTCAATGCCACCTTGAGGGTGACAAGACCCCTTGTGAAACATACGGTTCATCTTTCGCCGTATCAGAAAAGCCATCTTCGCCAGGACATAGATCCGGATTTATTACAGGTGGGATGTCAAAAAGTTCCATCATCCAACAAGATTTCTGGCGTTGGGAAATAGAGGATTTTGCAACTGATGTGAGTTCCAATATTTCCCCGAGTTACATTATGAAAGATAATTTCCCTTCACTCGATTGATCAGCTTCTTTCGAAGTTACGTTGACATATACTTAGCACCCAAAACTTCGCTTCCATACCTCGCGCCTCTCGAACGAATCGCAAGGCAGAAATGTCGTGTCTCGATTTGGTGCCAGCGTTGTCAACTGCAACGGGGAAACATATCTTGTGGGTGGTGTCATGAAAGACTCTTTACTTATCTCGTCCGAAGAAATATGCTCATTCTCCCTTAATACACTCACTCTTTCTACAATTACTCACAAGCTGGATCCGTCCGCTCCCAGACCACTATGTAGGTAATGGGGACGCCGTCTTTTCTCTTGAATCACTCCTAAATCATTCCTGAATCATTCCTGAATCATTCCTGAATCATTCCTGAATCATTCCTGAACCCTAGCATTTATTCTGCGCCGTATCCCGAGACATCTTTTGATAGGCAATACTGACTCCCCCATCTTCTAGTAATCGGACATACAACGCTTTTGGTTGAATCCACCGCCATGGTTATAATGGGTGGCTCCGCAGTATGTTTTTCGTTTGGGTCCTTCGTAAGTAATATTTTCCTTCGTTCCATTTTCGAAACCGAGAGTATATTTATTATTCCCGGTTTTTCTAAGCGAGAAGCTGGTCTAATATCTTCCAGTGGAATGCTGGATCTTACACGCTCTTTCCCACCGATGAAGATTCCCAGCAAACGCATTCCTCGGAATGGGCGTCAAATTCTTGGGTTTATATACAGACCAGTGCCAAAAAATTAACTAATACGACCCCTAAATTTCAAGGATTGCCAGCCCAAATAGCGCCTGGGCTGGTTCAAGTACGCCGAGTCAAAATTAAGAGTTCTGACGACTTTCAAGCACTTCTCAGAGCAGGGTCGCCCGTGATTCTAGGGGGATTGAATCTTGGATCTTGTACCAAGGAATGGACCCCTACAGGACTCAAAGAAAGAATTGGTGACGATAGAGAGGTATGTCTGGCTCTCCTGACCTATAATCTTTCTCGTTAACGTATTCAGGTGATTATTCATCAAAGCACAGAAAAGCACATGAATTTTAAGACCAAAAACTTTGCATATATAAGCAAGCCATTTGGAGAATTCATGGACTCGGTAGGGAATGGTGAGAGACTTTACTTGCGTTCTCTCTCTGCCGAGAACGCCAAAGAGATTCCTGCTTGCTTGGAGAAAGACTATCCTTCCCTTGCTTCTGAATTTCAACTCCCAAGAGAACTGGAATATGTTCTCAACAACACACACAGTTCACCCCTTCGAGTATCCGGCCCCGTAAATATGTGGCTACATTATGATGTAAGTCAATTTCCTCAACTTTGAAGCCTAGCTTTACTGACTAGAGACAGGTCATGGCAAATATACTCTGTCAGATTCAGGGTCAGAAGAAATTACTGCTCTTTCCACCTTCCGATGTTCTGCACTTTGATTTTGAGCCCGGAGCCTCGAGCTCAGGTACAAACGTTTTTGAAGAGCTTCAAATTTTGTACGGAACACATCCTCAAGAAGCGGTACTTAACGAGGGAGATGTCTTATTCCTACCAGCATTGTGGCTTCATGCCGCTTCGCCCATTTCAAACTTGAGTGTTGCAGTAAACGTTTTCTTTCGGGATTTGCAAGAAGGTTACGCTGCTGGAAAAGACGTATACGGAAACAGAGATCTGCAAGTATACGAGAAAGGACGGCAAGACATTGGAAGAATTCTCAAGTCGTTTGACCGCGTACCGAGCAGTGCCCGCCAGTTTTATTTGCAGAGATTGGTCGCTGAACTGCAGCGAGCTGCATAGGCTAGTGATGCGTTTGCGGCCTGGAGATATGGATCTACCCCACGTATGGAATCGGGAAACTAAAGGCGGAAAACCTTGCATACCATTCCGAGGTCGTGCCGTCCGCGAGGCGGTTTCTGTGACCGCTCTTTTGGCTATCAGACCTAGACTGTAGCCTATGTTGCCTTCAAGATAACCTAGTGGTACAGATTTACTAATTCGTTGGGGATTTGAGGTTGTTCAGAGTGCACATGTGAACTGAGAGTGCTCACACAAACTCGGTTTGCCGGACCGCCTGGCGAACCTTCGTGCTTGGCAAGCAATGAGTTGTGGGCCAGATTGTAAGCCGGGGTTTGGTTGCAGCTATACACTCTCCACCAGATAACAATACGACCAATGGGATTTGATCATTGCTGGCACACACTTGAATTCTCGTACATCAAGCATCGAAGATGCTATGCTGCATGGATGGGGTAATTGCGGATCTTTACTTCGTGGGGAAGGAGATATGTCAAAATATTCTTCATTTCTCTTCCTCATCCCTTCTTTTACGCTTTTCTTCCTTCTACTTCCCCTGTGATTCACCATTTCGCATCTCTGTTTTACACTTGCTCTTACTCTGCGTCCTCGGTGATTCACAAAATCCCCACTTCTGAGATCGAACACTGTAGGACCACACTTGAAGCTGACCAGTGGGTTCCAATCAAGAAAATAAACCACTCGCACATAGCGTTTCGCAACACTTCACATATACATCGTAATCTCTTAAGAGCACAGCAAGACCCATCAATCTGACCATGGAAGGTGATACCATCATCACGGGTCCGGCCCCAAACGCAACAATGCCAAGTCTCTCAAAGGGAACCTCTGAATCCACCCCCCTCCTCATGGCCAACAACGAAGATGATCAAGAAGAATTATGGAATGAACCAAGGATAAATGCTTACCGTTATTTATCAACACTCTATGCATTTACGACTATGGGAATGAATGATGCTGCTTATGGTGTATGAAATCACCATCACGAATGAGAAAATTTCGGCTAATTGATTTTTTGCAGGCACTTATTCCTTACGTGAGTTCCTAGAATCCTGGTTTATTCAGGAGTATAGAAATTAACAGTTATCAAGCTCGAAGAATACTACAACATAAACTACACAACCATATCCCTAGTTTTCCTCTCCCCATTTTTGGGATACACAGTTGCAGCCATCATAAACAACAGACTTCATATGAGACTTGGTCAAATTGGTGTCGTTAGTATTGCTCCGTAATCATCCCCTTCCATACTAAAGGAGAAAAAGCTGATTCTAGACAGAGCATTGAAAATTATCATCTATGCAGTGACGAGTTCGAAGCCCCCTTATGCGGTTTTACCGATTGTATTTATTTTGAGTGGGTTCGCGAATGGGATTGAGGATGGATGTTTTAATGCTTGGGTAGGGAATATGAGACATGCTAATGAGTAAGTCGGGACGTTTTCTTTTCACTCTGGTTTCAGTGCTTGATGTGTATTGGAGTGTCCCACGTGGGTATGGATGTTCATGGGGGCCTGCAAGTATATATGCTTGCTGGCTTGGAAGAAACCAGAGTCGCTAATAAAGTCGAACTCGATCAACGCGTTTTGAAACTTGGCCATTCTTCAGAATTTACTCGCACAAAACCAGGTCCAAGGGCTTGGGTTGCACTTTCTGGTTTCCCGGGGCTTTTTTGGTTCACTCGGCCTTCTCGTTGGATTATAGAAACTGACTTTGTATGAATCTAGGCTTTTGGGTTTTCTGCATGGAGCATACGGTCTAGGTGCTACAATCAGTCCCCTCCTAGCAACAGCAATGGTCACGAAATGGGAGATGCAATGGTCATCATTCTACTATATCATGTAAGCCATTCTCTCCAACTATGCATCTCAAAAATTGCGTCCTCAAATGCCAACGAAAGTTCAGGACTGCCCTCTCGGTAATCGAACTCATAGTCTGCGTCCTCTCCTTCCGCAAAGCAACAGGCGCGGTCTACCGCGCCTCCCACGCCCACCCCATCTCAGAAACCACTTCCCCAGCAAAATCCCGAACAAAAGAAGCAGTCCTCAACCCAATAACTTGGATTTGCGCATTCTTCCTCCTCTGCTACGTCGGTGTAGAAGTTTCCCTGGGCGGCTGGTTGGTAACATTCATGCTGAAAGTCCGTCACGGCTCCCCCTTCGAATCGGGAATCGTAGTAACGGGATTCTGGCTCGGTCTCACCATCGGACGAATAACACTAGGTTTCATAACCGGACGTATCGGAGAGAAACTGGCTATCACTGCTTATCTCCTCCTTTCTATCGGTTGTGAACTTTGTTTTTGGCTCATTCCTTCGTTTATCTCTTCCGCCATCTTCGCGGGCTGGCTGGGTTTCTTTTTGGGACCGCTGTTTCCGGCTGTTATTGTGGTTGCGACGAAGATATTGCCGAAGAGGTTGCATATTAGCACTATTGGGTTTGCTAGTGCTTTTGGGGGCGGAGGAGCTGCGGTATTTCCTTTTGCTGTTGGGGCTTTGGCTCAGGCGAAGGGAGTGTGGGTTTTGCAGCCTTTTGCTTTGGGGTTGTTGATTGTCATTCTGGGGCTATGGTGTTCGCTTCCTGGTGGGTTTAGTAAAGGGGGACTTGAAAGGTCAAGGTTGGATAAGGTTGATGGTGGGGAGGGAGAGGGAAGTGTCTTGTCTGCGTAGGTGAGAGGGGGGGTTGTTTGGTGGGAGTTTTTAAATTGATACGGGGTGAAGTTGAAGAATCATACTGGGCGGACGATGTGCTCAGGAATAACTGAAACCTGGTTGATAGGAGATAATGATTGCATAGCGGCAGTTCGATTTTGGTAATTAGCATGGGTTTCCGGCGGCGTTGAAATGCGAGTATGAATCATGCCAATTGAATTTCTTCACTAGCCGAAAGGTGTGAAAGATTTGAGAGGAAGTTCCCTGTTGAACTTCATTTCATCGTGAAGACTTGGGGGTTTGGCACAAGTGGAGGAGCATAATAATTACTATTATGATTGTCTATATATGAGAATAAGAGGTTGCGAGATGGTTAACAGTCTTTTGATTCTATCATTTAATAAACTTGATTTTTCTTGAACTCTTGGAACAATAGGTTTTAGTGGATGTACTTGGGATGACAAATTGACCAAGGAAATATCAGCATTCACAGACCTTCACAATACAAAAAAATCACTGGCATGTCCTTGAGAAGCACTTCACCCCTGGTTCACGAAATAGTCAAGACTAATATCACAATTACAGGTTTTTATACAAAAGGTGAACTTCATAAATTAAAGATTTGCCTATTTCTCTTCATGTAAAAAACCAGAAACTTCCCAGAAAGGAAACAAGAAGATTCTAATGAACAAATACCGAAAGCACACACGCGAAACCCTCTTAAACATGAACTAGGGACTTTATTTTCCAATTTCCAATTTCCAACTTCCAGAAAACCCTGTCTCAACTGAGAGTGATAAGAAGAACTCTCTATCTCCGTATAAACCGGTTCGGGCTTTGAAACTCAATTGAAAAACCCAAAGACAAGGTCAAAAGATTAGTACAAGGGGCACAAGAGAGAATAAAACCAACTGTTCATAATCCACAATCTCCCCTTGAAACTGCGTTCTCATCCATCCTTTCCAAAAAAAAACAAAAAAAAACATATATATATATATAACTTAAGCACGATTCAGGGCAGACTCAGCAAACGACTCCCTGGCTTTACGGGATCTAGAACATCAACGACGACGTCTCAATGAGTAAAATAACTTTCCTTACTCCAAACCGGCAAGATGGTGGATATGATAACCACAAGCCATCAAGTTGAAAAAACCCAACCTCGTGAGTTGTTTTGGCCCCCGCGATAGAGACTAGGTGAGCTATACGTCGATAGCTTACTTACTCGTTGAGGTGTAAAGTCAGTTGATGGAATACTCCTAGATCGATAGATAACTTACTCGTGAGAGGTCTTGGGTCCACTGATAGACGTCGAGTAAGCTACGAGTTGACAGCTTACTCGCCATATTTTTTGGCCCCTACGGTAGATAGACATCGAGTAAGCCATAGCTTACTCGCAAACCAATTAACAATTTACCCACAAGTAACTCACGGCTTACACGTCACCTTTTTGCCAGTTTACCCACTACCCACCAGTAACTCCCAGCTTACCTATACTCGACAAGGGTTTAGCTACCAGGTCAATCGATAGTCGATACCTACCTAGTCCCCTCACACCATGAATTCTCCTTTCTCTCGGTGTTCGAGTGACATCTCGAATTATGTTACTTTCAAATCAACTTCTCGACATTTCGGTAGCGTAGAGAGAACTCGATCGCGAGTCTTTCCAGGTGGTTAACTAGTAACCTCTCTCTCTTAAAATATTCAGGGCCAATCCTAAATTACTATACCTAGGCCCTGAAGTACTGTACTCGCGAGCGGATAGCAACCACGTCGTATTCCTGGCTCATCATGGAACGAAGACCTATTTTGCCACACTTCCTGCGAGTAGAGTTACTTGGGAGTTTTCCAGCAAAAGATTATAGCAAGGCTCTTTTTCGTCCTTTTTCGTCCTTTTTCGTCCTTTTTCGTCCTTTTTTGGGACCATTATCTAAAACATGAATTGTTACGATGAAGATATAGACTATTCTCTTGAGTCACCGTAAAAAGGATAAATGAGCACTGTTTTTACGCTAACCCAAACTCACTTGAAACCATCATTTTGGTGACAAAAGTTTATTATAACTGTAAAAAATCCCTACAACTTTAAACAGGGGTAATATACTTTTGCGGTGAATTGACCTAACAGTCTGTACAAACGAATTAAGAAATATATTTTATTTTCATCGTCTGAACTTCGTTTGGAAAGATCAGTTGTTTCAAAATGGCAGGATACTTTTGATTTGCACCTATTGTTCCGAGATATGTATTGACAATTGAAATTGTTCTTATGTTCTTTTGATTCTGCTAAATAATTTCGCATAATCCTTGGTAAAAGGGGTGTACGGTGAATGATCGAATCTCTTGGGTTCTCATGAGGAGACTGGATGTCCTGTAAATATTCGGGTTTGAGGGTTTTCTGGTGATAGAGACCAGGAGTGAAGTTGAGAGTCGCGATGAATGTAGCAAACATTTCTGAAGGAGACTCCCGAGGACTGTTTTGGAATGCTAGCCCATACGAAACATATCACGGAACAAGTCGAATGCATTGTAGATAAAGCATGCCAAATCCCCCAAATAAACGGAAATAGGAATCTGGCGGCCGACGATTCTCTTCCTAGCTCGAAGTTTACAATAGATGAACCTCCAAAGCATGGGTACCGTGGCGTAAAGCCACATTACCCCATAGTTTTCCTTCCTGCAGCTAGAGATCTCTTCCCTGGCACCAGAAACCCCGAGATGATGTGACAAGAGCCATTGGATCGGACAAGGCATTGGATTTCCGAGAAAGCATGCATCCTTGCTTGGTGTTGAAGAAAGACATTGCTCTCAGTGGTTGCTGAAAGAGATCTGCCGAGCAAGGTTGAGGATCTCAGCCGGGACTTGGATTTGCCACTGGCGAGTGGATTTGAAGGGGAATCCGAAGCAGTTTTTGGTCTGTTCGGGCCTTTCCTAGAATCAGGAAAAGTCTATTTCTTCAACAAGACAAGGCACTAGAGCCACTAGAGATGGTCGATATGCAGGCTGGCGTGTCAAACGAATTCACGGTCCCCACACCCCACCAAACTCAAAACGAACGTCGTCATATAAAGGAATGCTCTCTATGGCGCGGACAGAAGAAACACGTATGCCATGCCATGCCATGCCATGCCATTCCTACCCGTCGGTTGATCGGTCTATGTGTAGTAGTCGGGTGGTCGTGCCATTAATGCAGTGTGACCTCTCGTGACCCTTCACCCCTTCTCTTTCTTTTCCGAATCTTTGGGGGAATTTCGGTTTCTGATTTTGGTGATGGGATGCTTTGGGATGGGGGATAGAGACGAGACTGAAGAGCATGAGATGAGCATGGGAGCATGGGATCCATATTCATGAATGCCAGAGGCCCCACATCTTCCGAACCCCCCCCCCCACCCCCGCTTGAGGTGGAATTTGAGGGAAGTCGATTGCCATGAGATGGAGGCCTCGAGGGGGGATGAAACAAAAGACGGATGGGAATGACACAATGGTGTGGAGCTTAGCTATCTCTCTTGAAAATAGAGAGACTTCTCAAGTGAACTTTGAAGTGAAGAAGAGAAGAGGACGTGATTCTTCATGGCCATTGCCCTGGGGTTTCAGGAGTACCAGTACAGTACACATGATGGAATTGATTGAAACAATGTCGTACTCGTACCTTTATTTTCACAGTAAAAGTACTTTACACCGTACACAGAAAATGTTGCTTTCTGGGTGCAGGGCAGGTGGCAGGTGTGATGGGATGTGCTGAGGTGCCGTTTCGATGCATCCATAGGTACCGACCGGGTGATCCATTGGCTCCAGAGAAGCTTGGGTGCAGCTGGGCGCACGTTTGTGAGCCACTAAGAAACCTTCCACTGAAGCTAGCGGGCAACGGACGCTCTCATTCGCGGAGTTCGGATAAAAAAGCGGAGACATGGCGTTGGATCTTCCTTTCGTGGAATGGACACGCCCCGCCCCGCCCCGCCCCGCACCTCAGGCTGAGACCTTCAAGCGGCCCTCACTCACTTCCAGAAATCTGGCACCGCAAGGCAAAAAGAGATGAGATCGATCAGATTCCACCTGCAGAGAGAGAAAAGAAAGCACGAGGATATATAGGAAGAGAAAAGAGTTTCTCATACGAGATATAAATCATGCAAAAGAGATTAGACGGGCGTTGCTGCTTCAAGTCAACAATGGGTGAAGTATGCTCCTACATTCCTGGTCGACAGCTTATCTTTCTGATAAGCAAGCCTGTCTTTCCTTCTTTGCCCTCCCTTGTCTGCAGGTGGCACGTCTGGCTCCCCTCTTGTCTCATCCGGGGTTGGATCGCGCTCGCTTCCTCCCAATTATTTCTACCACAACACTTCTTTTTCTTTCCATAGACAATCCCCTCTGTAAACAACAACCTCTCTCCTTCCTCCCTCACGAGACGATTCATCACCATTTGCTGGATAGTACGTTGCGAGCATATCATTGCATTGCAGTTCCTCTTCCTGAGCTCAAAGGAATCCTCCCCACATCTCCCCTCCAACACAACCTCCAACCACATCACGTCCAACACCACATCCCACCGCCCCTCAACAATACAACCACCATTCCATTGCCTTACATCGTACCTCGCCATTCCATCCCCCCCCCCCCTCGTGACTTGATCCTGCAATTACGTAGTAATCGCACATCCTCTTGATCGACTACCAACGCAACGGCACCAGAATAAACTGGCTGTCGGCTGTCCCTTACATGCCGGGCGGGGTGCTACAGCACGCGCCTTGGAGGTAAAGTTTGCTCAACCACAACAAGTCCAGGACGGCCTCCATTCAACATGACGACCATCGTCCTTCCCCGGCCCATCCCAGCAGGCCATACCCGTTCCACCACTCCAACCCTCGTCCTCGAAACCATCAATACCCCTCCAGCCGATTATCGTGGTGGCAGGAACCTCCCTATATTCCCCCCCATCGAGATCCCAACCGATGAACCCGATTCTCCTCCTCAATCGCCCCCCTTGAAAGAGAAAGATCTGGAATGTTGCTCTCTCCTCTATCCTCCCAAACCATATAAAGAACGTGTTCTTGGGGGAGCAAAGGTGTATGAGATAGATCCAGCCGGAGTAGCTGCTGCCCTTGAACATATTGCTCGGCAACCGCTGCCTGATCCATCACTCGTTTTCCCGTGGTTCCATGGCCTCCATCCGAGCAATCACATTCAGCAAGCATTCTTTATCGCACGTCGCCGAAATCTACGGAAGACTCCAAAATGCTTGCGGGGAATCACCATAGTGAAGGCTGGCGGAGATTTGAACTGTGCGAGACTGAAAGGTGCAATTGCTCCCGAGGAGTTTCTGATACAGGGTGTGGATGGTCCCGTATTTCGAGAAGTTGATCCCAAGGAGGGCTTTTCGGTACGCAACTTTCAGATTCAAGCAGCGAAATCTGCCATGGTCTCTGATGTGATCGTATATGGAGAAGAAATCGAGGCCATGAAACTCGCAAAGGATGTTGCGATGGCCCAAAAAGCGTGGAGGGATTCCCACAAAGACAAAGGCCAGGACCTACCACGATACAATACCTTTCGCTGTTCTGGCAGATTCAGTGATTTCGAGAAGAAACATCCGGAAATTGTGGCTATCGATGCAAGGGGTCATTTGACGGGAAAGGTTGTGGATTTCTTTCATCAAGAAAGAATCGAGATGTGTTCAATGACGAAAGCTTCCGAAATACACCACAATGTATGGCTGGGACCGACCCCAGATCACTCCATAGACCCAGCATTGTTGGGCGGAGAAGAAGAAAAATTCGATATCATGATTGAATGTAGTGATTTGGGTCACTTGAAGCCATCCATCTTGCAAGCAATTGCAGAAAAGTCGGATTTGGTGGGGAATCAACCCGTTTATCTCGACTTTCCATCATCTGGCAGCATAATGCCTCCAACGTGGTCCCAGGCGGAAGCGGATGGAATACTGGAAACTTGCAAATGGCTTTATAATTTGTCTCACGGCATTATTCCAGTGGAATCCAAGAGCAATACCCCCGACGCAGAAGGCGACTCTCCCATGCCTTTCGAGCCTCCTCCGCCGATTAGAACACGGGAAAGGAAGATCTTGATACATTGCACCGATGGCTATACTGAATCCACACTCCTTGGGCTCTCCTATTATACATATGCCACCGGATTACCGGTTCCCACAGCTTGGCTAGACCTTCATATGGCCAAACATCGCAACTTTTTTGCGTATCCATCGGATGTTGCACTTCTTGCGTCTATTGCACCACGGTTACTTTCTGAATCGCCAGTTCATGTGGACAAATCTTTATCAGAGATCACAGAGCTGGCCAAGGAAGAGCCAGAATGGATCAAAAACATGGACGGATCTCTCCCTTCTCGGGTGACAGATTACATGTATTTGGGCAATTTGGGTCACGCCAATAACCCCGATCTCCTGAAAAACATGGGTATCGGACAGATTTTGAGTGTAGGAGAGACTGCAACTTGGAAACCAACACAATTGGATGCCTTTGGCAAGGAGAATGTGATGATTGTACAAAAAGTGCAGGATAACGGGGTTGATCCCCTCACGGATGAATTTGAGCGCTGTCTAGAGTTTATTGGTAAGTCATTCCCCTTCTCGCCATACATACATACGAATATCTGCTAACAATCTCAAACAGATAGAGGAAAAGCCAACGGCACAGCGACATTAGTACACTGTCGAGTCGGCGTCTCACGCTCAGCCACGATTTGCATCGCAGAAGTCATGAGATCTCTTGGACTATCCTTCCCTCGTGCATATTGTTTCGTGAGAGCGAGACGATTGAATGTTATTATCCAACCGCATCTACGCTTTTCTTACGAACTTCTTAAATGGGAGGAGAAGCTTCGGAAGGAAACGCAAGAGGATGGGAATTACAAACGCGAACTTGAGTGGCCCGAGATTGCGAGGGAGATCGCGGCGATGAATAAACCTTATTCTAGGTGATGGGATTCATTGGCGGGTTACTTTTTATATTTTTTAATCTTTTCTTCTCTTTTCGCGGGATGGATGATGGGAATTTTTCTTTGGGACTTATGATTTTATGATTTATACCACCTTCTTTTTTGGGGGGGAAAGTTTATTTTTCGTTATGGTACATGTGTCTAAATAGGCTTTTTTGGTTGGGGGGATCGATCGGATTTCAAGCCCTGTATATGTCTGTCTTGTCTGTTGGGATTAGGGGTTTTTTGGGACAGATGGATATTTGGGGTATTCATCGGATCAGGGACACGGAACATTTCTTTCTTTCTTGCTTCGCTTTTTTGGCGTTGGGGGTTCATTTTGATGGTGGGATGGAATGGGGTGCTGGATGATTGATGGGCTTTGGACTCGTACATATTTATTTGATATGCTGAGATGGTGGGTGGATGGATGGAAGGCACTCGTGTAAAAGGCTTGAGGAATGAAATCTTTTTTGGGAATCGAAATATTTAGATGATAGTGATGTGCTTAGTGATGTTTCTAGCTATGTAGTACAACTTGGAATTCACTGAATTTTGAAACATGAACTTTCTAACTTAGGGCCTGTTTAGTTCGCGCCTATACAATCGAATTAATTTGATTCGTGAATCTCGTTTTAAAGTTTAAATCTGTTTAGCAAAAAGCCTCTATTATGAATCGAATTATTTGAATTAAGCCTTAGTACTATATTTATAAATCTTCTATATAAAAAGGCTTAATTCGTAAATACCTCTCTAAGATAGTCTTTACAAATTGAACCTTTAATTTATTTATAGCTTATAACACTAATAATACTATAGTATACCTCTCTTATTTAGTATAAGTTGCCTTTAGCGGTTACTTCTTAATCCTTCTCCTCTTATATATACGTAAGTAGGACAGACTCGGAGACTATATTATTAGACTACTTCGTAGGTTTACGCACGTTGTTTTAGTAGTATTCTACTAGTACTTCTTAGAGTAAGTAAGCTTTCAGAAGTTATACATACTAATATATATTTTTGGAGAATTCTTTTTAGTACGTAATTCACTAAGAATTCGATTTAGGAAGATTAATTCGATTTATGAGCGAATGAAATGTAGCCTATGTAAGCTCGATTCGACGAATAAATCAAGGGTTCAAAATACGAACTAAATAGGCCCTTAGTAAAACATCTCTGTCAATCCGTTTCAGCCTTCCATAGGTATCTAGTTACTGCTAGTTTCATTAAAAATAGTTAGATTGTAGCTTGTCCAAATTATCTGATGTCGTCACTCTGCACTTCCCCACCAAAGCCGAGGGTGGCTTAGGTAATAAACCTTAATTTATTCCGGTGGCTAGGGTGAACTTCCTCCTTTGACACCAACCATAGCTCATCCCCCCACATCGATTTCAACCTCTTCGCATCACCACAAACTCAATGATTACAAGCGTATACCGATAGTACGATCTCAACAGTACAGTCCGCGCATGCTAATACTTATGCGAATAACCACCAGTCTTGCTCCCACACAGAATGAAGCGCAAAGCGTCTGATTTCATCGAAGACAGCCAGGTAGGAGACCAGCGGAGGGGTGCCCAAGATTGATAGCTGACCAGATCACTAGCATCTGCCATCGGCCCTCCCAAAGCGACGCAATATGGGCTCATCTCAAAGCTCAATAGCGACGACGATGGGAAACGTTCGAGATTGGATATCGTGGCTGGTCGCACCTTTCACACCCAAGACCCCCACACGAGAGAGTAAGATCACCTTCGCCTTAAGCGCATACATTTCTAAATATCTCTAGGCTTTTCAGAATCCCCTACCTCATCACCAAAACCGATTAGGGAGGAAGAAGCGCGTCCTAGAAAACAAAAGACACGACGTAGAAAAGATGCAGACCCTGGTCCATCCATCGACAATAAACAGAAGACTGGCCAGGGACTGTTGAATATTAAGGATTGTGATGACGAGGAGGAGGCTGCACGAATTGCCGAAAATTTTTGGGCACCTCCAGATTTATTTACAAGTACGACCAGAAAAGCGCCAGTTCGCCCCCCTCCCTCGATAACCGAAACACCAACTAGAGACGGCCCTTCGAAGACAACCACGGCGCGACAGCGTGGCCCGTCGTTGTCAGTCCGAAAAAAGAATAGACATCCAAAGAATAGTGTCGATGATATTTCAGGAAGCCTGGCGAGGCTTTTGGGTCCCGATGACGAGCGACAGGAACCCCATATTTACACTCCATCGACTGACAAGACACGTGAACTTTTGCGGAGACAGAAAGAGAGGAAAGCGAGGGAAGAAGAAGCGGCTCGTGTGGTGAAACAGCAGCGCCGCTTTGTCCGACGATCACCACAAAGGGAGCTTATAAAATCCATGAACAAGAAGTGGGAGGGGGATATCGACAAGCTCATGCCGATGGTGACCGATAGAAATGGAAAATATAGCCATCTGGTCGTTACACAAGCTCCTGCCGGGACCGATTTACGAGTCCACGATTTCAGCACTGTCCTGCTTTCCGGAGAATGGTTAAACGACGAAATTGTCAACAGTTATATCGAATGGATTGTGAATGCTGCAAACAAAGCTGCAAACGACGAAGATATAGCCGATGGAAAGAAATCAAGTGCCGTCCCGAGATTCATCGCCCATAACAGCTTTTTCTACCAAAGTTTCTTACTTGAGAAACATGGGAAGGGTACGGCACGACTTATGAAAAGAAAGAAGGTTCCAGGCGATTCCCTGTTGGAGGTGGATTCTGTTTTCATCCCAATCAACAAGGGTCATCACTGGACGATAGGAATTGTTAGACCGATGGCGAGGACAATCGAGTACCTGGATAGCTTTGATGCTCCGCCAGAACAATTTTCCAGCTTGGTGCATGATTGGCTGGAGGACATCTTGGGAAGCAAGTATGTCGAATCCGAGTGGAAGACACCACGGACGAAATGTGCGAGGCAAACTAACGGCTATGACTGCGGGGTCTTTGTCTGCACGAATGCATTGTGTGTGGCTCTTGGCCTTGACACGGGGTGCTATTTAGAGAGGGATTTGGTGCAGCAGCGGAGAAATATTGCTGCTCTTCTCATGAATCGGGGGTTCACTGGGGATTTTGCTTGGGATGGGCTTGAGAGACTTTGAAATTGGGCAATGGGATGGCTCATCAAGGGATGGCTTGAAAGCCGGGGTTCTGGCGTTTTGAATGATACCCATTCTGTTTTATTAAATTATTGTACACTGGTGTACTTGGTATGGATGGTATCATAATGGTCTCTTACAAAGCATAGAGAAATAAGTATGCGTGGATCAGTTGGAGAGATGTAAGATACCAAGAGAAGGATATCTATGAAGTCTTCAGAGATGTGAATTACACATTGGTTGTAAGAGTCTGGCGATTGTTGTCTGGCACACTTCTTTCACAGATCCTCGATGTTAATTGAGAACATTTTTCTCATTCAATTTCACAATTTTTCACTCTAAAACCTTCTCCCTCTCCTCTTATGACAATCTTGTCTTGTGAATAACAACCCTCGGTTAAAAACGGCGATAGAGCCCCCTGATTAACCGGTTGGCTTCAATCACCCACCCCACCCTATGTGATCCCAGGCTGTTGGTGCATATGGGATTCACACGATTACCCCAGCCCACAGAGCACCCAGCCCAGCTTCAGTGACGAACAACGAACCTCTTGGCCTAGAACTGTCCCACTCAAGCGTTTTTCTACCAACTTTGTTTCTCTGCGCCTATCCTATGCTTGGGACCAGCTAATGTAAGGCCTTGTTTGCGCCTCCTTTTAATGACCAGCCGAAATGGCTAAGAAGGCGAAACAACGTGTTTCCTATGTCCTGCCCCTTGCAAACTCCCCTGGTGGACACCGTCTGGGGGTGAACGGGCTTGCGGTTGATAGCGTGCAATCCATTCTGTAAGTGTGCTTTGTGTTACAGAGTGAGCCGATTAGTTAAGGGGAAGGAAGTCTATCCGAACCTGGAAGCTAATTGCTATACAGTTACTCTGGAGGAAGAGATGGAGCCATTTGCGCATGGGATCTCAACCTTGACCTCGAAAGCTCCAAGATCGCCGAAAACCCCTTCGATTCCCCAGAAGATCCCCCCGCACAACGAAGTTCCAACTCGAGGAGCTCTACCTTTCGAGCGCAGACGCAGGCGCATACACATTGGGTGAACGATATCGTTCTCGCGCAGAATAACACTGCCCTCGTATCGGCCTCGTCCGACTTGACGGTGCGAGTATGGCGACCGCTTTCGAATCCCTCCGAGGCGCCCGAGACGATCGGTCAACATGCGGATTATGTGAAGTGTTTGGCGACGCCGAATCCACAGGCGGATTGGGTTGCGTCGGGGGGATTGGATCGACGGATATGTCTTTGGGATTTGAGCGGAGCGGGGAAGAAATTGGAGATTGAGGTTGGGGATGAGGAGAAGAGTGAGAAGGGCTCTGTTTATGCGCTCAGTGCTAGTCGGAGTATACTTGCCAGTGGAGGACCGGAATCTATTCTGCGACTGTGGGATCCGAGGACTGGAAAACGGGTTACGAAGTTTGTGGGCCATACGGATAATATTAGGGATATCCTCATCAATGAGACGGGGGATACTATCATGACTGCCAGCTCTGACCAGACGGTCAAAGTTTGGAGCGTTACTGCGGGAAGGTGTATGCATACACTGACTATGCACAATGATAGTGTCTGGTCCTTGTTTGCAGACGATCCAAATCTTGGAATCTTCTATAGTAGTGACCGTTCTGGATTGGTTGTCAAGACGGATGTTAGAGGCACATTGGGCGAAATGGACGACGGACTTTCTCTGGCTGTCGCTCAAGAGAATGACGGGGTCAACAAAGTTATTGCCCATGGAGATTACATCTGGACCGCAACGTCAAGTTCTTCCATAAACCGTTGGACTAATGTTGATACTGGAGCGAATATTCAATTACCAGAAGCGTATCGACGACACCGGGCTTCGAGTGCTGCATCACGGCCTCGACAACTTTCCTTACCTACATCTAATGGGACTTCGAAGGATGAAATACCATCGCAGTCTATTTTGAGGATTTCCAACACGGCTAGTTTTCCATCGGCGGCTATCAGGGAGTCTGACAACGCGGCGGCAGTACCTGGTCGAAAGGGATCTGAGATTATTGTGGATCCTGATATTGGTGTAATTGTCCCGATTCATGCTTTGCCTGAAGAGACTATCGAAGGTCAACACGGTTTGGTGAAGCATAAATTGCTCAATGATCGTAGAAGGGCTTTGACATTGGATACAGCCGGTGATGTTTTGCTGTGGGATTTGTTACAGGTAAGAAGCTATTTGGTACTTCCTAATTGCCCAGTAACTGATTTTGTTAGTGTGTACCTATACAATCCTTTGGAAAGAGACATCTCGAAGATGTTGAGCCCGAAGTCAATACCATGGAAGCTGTTGCTCCTTGGTGTTCCATTGATACCCGTACTGGTCGACTGGCTGTTGTTTTGGAAGAATACAATTTCTCTGATGCTGAGATGTATGCGGATGAACTTCAGCTAGATGAACCAGTGGAGTTTAAGGATGATCAAAGAAGTAAGCATTTCTCACACTGCCATTGCATAGGCGCAACTAACGCATTCTAGTCAACCTTGGAAAATGGGTTTTGAGATACATATTTTCAAATCTTATTGACGAAATGATCAAGAGAGATGAAATTTATCGTCAAGAACTTAACGAGAATTTAAAGAAAGGCGGTCAAAGATCCAATGCCCCAAATTCAATCCAAATACCCTCATCTACTGGCGTATGGCCCGAAAGCACCCTCACTCCTCGCGCCAATGGTCAATCGTACCCAATGACACCTGGCATGGGAATAGGAGTTGCAACGCCTGCTGCTGTAACCCATTTACCAGGTGTTCCCGAAGATGGAGCACCTCTCGACAAAGGAGCCTCACAAGCTAGTCGCCCTTCTGCTGAGAAACAGGGTGATTACTTCTCGAGTACTCAGATCAACTCTGATTCGGAAAAGAAGCCGGCAGCTACTCCCGTCGAAACACAAGATGAGAAAGCCCCCAAGTCTCCCGAGAAAGGACCTTCAGATACCGATAAAGAGAACAACGGAAAAGACTCTAACACCCTCTTCGGAAGAAAATTCAAAATGGGCATGGGAATGTCCTTCGGTAGCAAAAAACTCGGTCGTTCCGCTTCCACCAATACAGAGAAACCAGTGATCGTAGACGAAAAAGTCGAAGACGGTTCTGAGACCTCTGAAAATGGAGAGAAGGAAAAAGAGGTTGACGACAGTTTCTTCGGTATCGTCCAGAAGATTAGATATGAGTATGAGAAAGCCCTACTCGAGAACCCTGATCAGCGAGTGGAGAGTGGTATTACACCCAGTCTCCCTAGTGAGACGCCGGTCCTGAAACCTCCGCCTTTGACGACGGTTATTATTCAAGAGGAGACTTCGGGGGGAAGTGCGGATTTGTATAGGGGGACTGTAGGGACGGTGGGGGAGGATGCTAGTTTAATCGAGCAGAAGGCTCCGATGTGGTTGGGGGATTTGCTTTTGAGGGTATGTTCTTTTTCTTTACTTCGCCATCTCCCTCTTCCTTTTTATTTTGCTAACGGGCACGAAATAGAACCGCATCCCACTCAAGGAACCAGTAAAAGTATCTTTCATCCTGCAACCCTGGCAAGAAATCCTCCCCAGCATCGCGGGTCCAGATGGAAACTCACGCCTCAATGCCAATCGTATGCTTCGCGTGAAGAAGATACTGGGCTATGTTGCGGAACGGGTGGAACCTATGCCGGAGACGCCGGATCCTGATGCGTTGAGGCCGGAGGAGTATTTGGAACTTTATTGTTATGACCAGGTTTGTTTTATCCTTTCTCTTATCCTGCCCCCATTTTCACGGCTACCATTTGGACTTATGTGTCTCTTCCATTTTTCGATTTGGGGATTTTTTGGTCGCGGGATTTACCGAGATTGATATCTAACATAACACGATATAGAAACTCCCCATCACAATGAGTCTGGCAACCCTACGAGCACACGTTTGGAAGGGAGGTGCGGATGTGATGCTGTATTATAAGAGTAATGGTAGGAAAGCTATTAAGGGGGAGGCTACTACTACGGCGGTGACGAGCGATGAATCAAAGAGTCCAAGTGGGACAGTGACGGGAAGTGAGGGGACGGCGGGAGATAAGGATGTTAGGTATCAGCCAATCACTTCATAGGTTGAGTGGAAAGTGAAGCAGGGGTATGAATTGATGGGTTGGGGGAAAACGAGGGAGAGGCTCAGGGATTGGGCTGTAGATGGTGCAATAGGTAGAAAGTGGCGGTTGTGGTTGGTAATTTAAGCTGTTGAGTACTGTAAGTGAGTGAATTGGTCTTGTTTGTTGTTAAGT
This sequence comes from Hymenoscyphus infarciens, assembly GCA_001414345.1. Classification (NCBI taxonomy): domain Eukaryota; kingdom Fungi; phylum Ascomycota; class Leotiomycetes; order Helotiales; family Helotiaceae; genus Hymenoscyphus; species Hymenoscyphus infarciens. The sequence goes on along the minus strand of LLCB01000248.1, from coordinate 14,046 downwards.
GGAGGGAGGGTCTTGATTATATTTCCTTCAAAGGCGCACTGTGATACCTATCGGTACGACATGCCATTCTTTCTTGTTAACTGCTTAAACATCCAGTGCCCGTAGGCTATCCCTTCCAAGTTTGAGATGTCTTGAATAAAACAAGCACGATTTTATTAACGAAAACAGAGTGCACCCACTGCAATGAGGTTGATGCAGTTACCCAAACCCGCTTTCCAAGCAACTGAGCCTCAAAAAGTGGCAATCGGGCCTCAAAAAATCAACCACCTTTACCCACATTTTTTGGTGCGCGTTTTACTCAAGGCATCTCAAAATTGGAAGGGATAGAAGTATTGTCTTAACTGACTTTGGCATCGCCTAATGTCTTGGCGATGATGGATATCAAACGAAAGTAAAAGCGGCAGTAAATACTTGGAGGTTTGTACCTGCCTATTTCTCTCGTTGTTCCATCTCTCTAGGTTAATTCAAGGAAATTGTCCCAGATACTTGGGACAATTTAAAATATTGACCTAGATGATTTACAACAATGAAGTTCAATTACCCTAACTCTCTAGGTTAATTGCTGTGAATTACTCTAGATGGTTAGAACAATGAGACTCAGGTAGCTACATACTGCCGCTTTTATTGTCCACTAGGTGCAATGAATTCTCTCTTGATCACAGGATGATCGGAAACCTATCGGAGGCCTCCGCCGATTTCTTGTACCATATCTGCAGTGCGATCTTTTGAATTGTAAACACGCGGTATGGTTATCTTCACGCGTCACCTTTCAACCCCTACACTGGAGAATCCTCACCGGATCGCAAGTCCTGAGCTTTCTCTTTCCTCTGTTTATATTTCAGCAAATCCCAGATTTACGCCTCTTGATTCCCAACCCGACTGGAGATTTAAGATATCCACCAGTCGCTTTCACTCTCTCTCAGCTTCAAGGTACTTTCCACGCCCTTTCATTATCTGAAAGAACCAGGCTGATACACGTAGATGGCTTCACTTCGTTCCCTTGCGAAGGAGATGCGACAACAAATATTTGAGCTTTGTCTTGATAGTACCAATCCAGCTTCCGATCAGTTTCACCTTAACCCATGGCACGAGGAATCACCGGCGCTACTGGTTGCTCTTAGAGGACAGGATGACCTATACGACGAGGCGCTTTATATCTTCTACAAGCTCCACACGTGTTACTACACACTAGATAATTTCAAAGGATTCTTACCGCCAAACGGCTGTCCGTTGCCAGCTAAGAATGTGAGACATCTAGGGATTGCTTCATGGTACGTATTCTCGAGGTTCACACATAACATGGGCTAACAGACATGCAAAGCGGTGGGTTTTTACCCGGTAAAGCACGCTCAAGTTATGGGTACATGGAATTCTTCGATTTCCTCTTTGGCCACGCACAAGAGCCACTCTGTCAATCCGCCTCAACCAATCTTGAAACCATTCAAATAAACCTACGGAAAGATTTCCTAGGCGGCTACCTGAACCTTCAAAACCACTACACCCTTCTCTACGCGCTTACGGCACATGTCACCAGACTCAGACGCGTTTGCATCAATAACCTACGTCAAGGAGAGGGCCAGTGGAAAGAACCACGTATAGGCAAGGCAGAGGAGGATATTGAGATTGTGTTTGGTGGTTTGTTTGGGGTGGAGAGCAGACGGGAGTTCACTGTACTACGGGAGGGTACGGACGTTCCAGCCATGTTTACGAATACTCCATATCAGGTTGTTGAGCAGTGGATCTGGGAGGCGGAAGTGGGCGAGGTCCTAAAGAACAAGAAGTATGGCAAAGGCAAAGGAAGGGCGTGACTATACGGGGTTCAACGGTGTTTAAGAGGAAGAAGGGCTCAGTGTCACTTTCGTTGTCAATTCTTCCCCTTCTCCCAAACCCCGACTTCAATAAAAGCAATGTTTTTTTAATCCGACAAGACTTACTGAAGTCCCATGCTACTGCGCAATATTCTCTATCGTCATTTAGGTACACCAAAGTAATACGGCAGCATACCAAACAACCTAACAGACGATAGTTGACTTCCACTCTTCGCACTTTCCCGGTCGAAATCCATGAACAAGTCTTTGGACTCTGCCTGGCTACAAACCTTGCAACCGAAAAGCACCACAAGAAAATAGCGCATAAAATTCCCGCATTACTTATGGCTCTTTGTGGAGAGAAGGACTTGTATAGCGAGGCCAGCAAAACCTTCTACGAGATCAATACTTGTTACTTCACCAGTAATAATCATCAAGGCTTCTACCAAAAACATAGTGGTATTGGCCGGATCGAGCATCATCGACACTTCGGGGTCTATTTCGGGTAGGTCTCTATCTCTCACCAACCCCGTATCATACATCGTACAAAAGATGTTTGCTAATAAGCATAAGAGCTACAAATGCCGTGGACTCAAGCCAATTCTTACAACATGGACAAACGGGCCACCCCACGATATGGAAGCCGCTCTCCTGCGGCCAGTGATTTCATCTATCTTCTTCCAACTCGTGTAGCTCTTGGCTTCAGGTCAAGTGGCAGCAAACCCCGTTACCATCCACATCGATCTCGAAGATAATTTAATAGGCAATTACACGCTTTTCTCACTCCTTGAAAGTTTTGCACCCCGTCTCACCGTCCTGGATTGCTTCACTTTTAACTCGACTGTTCTAGACTATGGAGGATGGTCAGAACCTAGCGGAGAAACTGAGGTTTATAGCAGGTGGATTTACCGTTGTTCCGGAGAAGCTCACTGGATTCTCCAGCTCAACCACTTATTTGGGGTAAAGGGTAGATGGGAATTCAAGGTGAAACGCGGTGGTAAAACGACTGATTTACACAAGCTCAATGAGATGTGGACTTGGGAGGCGAAGAGAAAGATCAGGGACTAAAGAAGAGTGAGTATGTCACAAATCTTTGCAGGGAATCTCATGACGGCTCGTGAGACTGAAAGTTGGAGGATAAGGGTAAAGAGAATTCGTAAGGAGTGTATACAGGCGATAATGATTGGAGGTGGAAAAAAGAAACAAGAACATTGTTTTTCTTACAACCTGATATTGGCTCCACGTTTTCTTCACTTGATATCAGTTTCTCTGCTGGTAGATTTGCAATTGTCAATTCCACTTCTACAAATATCATCTCGTGACCTTGTGCCACCCTTGAGCTTGGATCAATTTCAACCCACAGATTTCCCCTAAAGCCATCCTCTCAAACCTACGGACCACTGCGTTCAACCCCCAATTGGGAGTTCAGTAACGCTAGTAAGTGTACTTAACCCTCTTTGACATTTACAAGACAACTTTGTCACATGAATGCTAACAGTGGCTAGATGGCTTCCCCATATATGTACTCTTCACAAGCTGCCAGTCGAAATCCGGGAATAAATATTTCAACCTTGTCTCGTTACGCACCTAACTTCTGAATCTCCCGCACGGAAATGTAACTTCTAAGGCCCCAGCCTTGCTTGTTGCTCTTCGCCGGGAGAATACGTGCTACTTCACTCTTAACAATTACAAGGACTTTTATATAGAAAGTGGACGTGATCGAATTAGGAATTTTCGACATCTAGGGGTTGATTCGGTGTAAGTTTTCTCGGATTTTCTTAGCCAATATCTTGCTGCGCCCTGTGTAAATTTCTCCCAGGGTACATCTCTCTTATTTTAGGTCGTACAGCAGGAGGAATGCTCCGTCCAAACAACCTCGAAACTATTCACATCAACCTCCTCAACGACATCCTAGGTGGCTTCACAAACCATTACACCTTTCTTCGTTCGCTTTATCCACATCTGACTACATCGAAACGACTTGTTGTCGCTAATTTCATTCAGAGATTGGGCAAATGGTCAGTGCCTAGAGATAGCCCAAAAGAGTATGTCAATGTTGCAATTCGCTATTTGTTGGGGGTCCAGGGCCGACAGGAGTTCATTGTACTGTGCGAGGGTTCAACTATATTTGGAGAGGTTCGAGATCATTAGGTTATTGAGCAGTGGACCTGGAGGCGGGAGAGGGCCAGGTTTTTGAAAGTGTATATGGAAAGTCCTATTAAAGGAAAGCAAGTAGGCAAGGATTACACAGAGGTCCACAGAGAGGAAATACCTATGTAGTTACTCGCTTCCCCCTATACCACGATGGGCCTCAAGTGTACGACAAAAACAAGGTTTGCGAATGTGCTTTTGTTTCTATTGAACCGGATCCGAGATATGTCCTGCTCCGGTCAAGAAACCTAGCAGTTCTTCTATTCTAAAGTTACAGTATCGTCTCTCTCATTACACTTTTGTACATTTTCCCCGCGAGTTCATATGGCTTGAACTCCCCTTAACCTCTTTCCGGAAGGGCGATACCAAGCATTGTTTTCTGCCTGAGTTTATAATATCAAGACAAGCGTCTCCAAATATCCAAGGTATTAGACAGTAACATGCTGTTACGAGAGAAACTCCAATGCCGGAGCCTGTCTCGCGTTGTGTACGACGTTGGTTACTCCTTCATATGATCCGAGGAAAACACAACCCCCCAAGAACATCCAGCAAGTACGAGGAACGACGCCGGCAAATAATCCTCTCGGCCCTTTCTCATGCCATATTTGAGTAGCCAGCGGCCTCAACCCTATTTTCTCCTTTGCCAACATCTTCCTTGTTTTCAAAACGTCCAAAGGCGTTGTGAACGCTGCAGCAATCCCACCAGCAATACCTCCATCGATGCCTCCATAAAGAGCTGCCCTCCACCATTCCAGTTCATCCTGCCCCGACGTCTCACGTCTCCTTTTCTTCATCATCTCCCATAGCGGATATTGTATTATCGAAAACGGAATTTCCCTCATAAGCGTAATCCCATACCCACGATACATCTCCTTCAGCACGCCCGAAAGCCCAATACTTGACCGTTGCGATAGGATAGCCTTCAACGCCAAAAGAGAACGACTATGTTGTCCATCCTGCGTCCGTTGCTTCACAATCTCCACAGGTACCCTCACCGAACAAGCAGTCAGCTCCCCCAAGCTCGATGCAAGCATAATTTCCGGGAAATCCGTCCACAGCGACTTCTTCTCCCCTTCCCTCAACGGTTGTCCCGCATATTTCCTCGTGAGTAGGAATTCCTTGGATTTTTCGTATGTAATGAAAAAGAGAGCTCCACCTGGCGCGCTTCCTACTCCTACACTGCCAATTCCACGGTATACGTTCTTGAATCCCCCTGAGCTTATAAAGCCGGCTTTTGATTGTATGCGCGTTTTGATTGTGTCGATTGGGTAGAAGAAGAGGTCTACGGCCGTGCCAGCCATTCCACCACCGATGGCGGCGCTGGTGAGGGAGGGGCCTGTCTTATCGGCTTGGGAGGACATCTTGAGTTTCGATTCTTGAATTGGAGAGGAAGGTGTTGTGACCGCGAGATCAATCGAGAGAGAGGCCGTGGCCAGGGGGGGCGAGGTCAAGGTGTAAGTCCATGTTGTTGTTGCTCGTTGTAACAAGATGGAGCTTCCTTATCGCGAGAAAATTGTATGCGCATCTTTCCGATAACGACCCACTTGCCTCCGTATACGGAGGTACAGTAGCGACAACCACGAACCAAACTCTACGTTAGCATGGCTGCTATTCGTAGTGGCATCAAGGCTTTGTTTGGTTCCAAAGCACCTTTATCAGAAGCTCGACCGATTGATGTTGGGGAGTTTGCAAAGGCTCTTGGGGAGGTATGTGGACCCCTAGGAAAGGATCGGGCGCAACCGCGAAAATTTGGTGAGTACAAACCATCAGAGAGCCAATACAAATACTAATCAGATAATAGGCCTTGCCATTAGCGGTGGTGTTGATTCCATGGCGCTGGCAGCCCTCTGTTCCCGCTTGCAATCTGCTTCGCAGGGTCAAGAGGGCGAAGCGCCCCCTTTAACGGAATTTCAAGCGTTCGTTGTAGATCACGGAGTACGAGAAGGAAGTAATGATGAGGCAAATTCCGTTGCTAGAATTATGGGCGAAAAGGGTATTTATGATAATCTCAAACTGCAATACTTGATCTTTAATTCGTATACACAGGTATCCAAACCCAAGTTCTGCACATTGACTGGAAAGGCCTCAGAAAGCCAGGCGATACGTCAAACTTTGAGTCTCGTGCAAGAATGCAACGTTATCGAATCCTGGGGAAAGCTTGTAGAGATTTAGGAATCAGATCTTTACTACTTGCCCACCACGAGGATGACCAAGCTGAGACTGTCTTGATGAGATTAATCAATGGCCATCGAAAAACTGGCCTCACAGGTATGGAGTCTGATGCTGGATTTCCAGAATGTCGTGGCATATATGGCGTCCATGAGAGTGGTGATCAAGCAGAGTCAGCACTCTTTTACCCGAATGCCTCTCTCAGAGAACTTCCATTTCCACCTCAGCTATCGATAGAGGCAGGCGGCCTTAGACTCCATCGTCCAATGCTAAGCTTTTCCAAAAGTCGTCTAATAGCTACATGTCAGGCGGAAAACATGGAATGGTTTGAAGATGCAACGAACAGGGACCCAACTCTCACCACAAGAAATGCCATCAGACACATCTACAATTCCCACACAATGCCAGCTGCGCTATCTAAACCAGCGATTCTGAGGTTAGCTGAAAGAGCCAAGGGGAAATCTGCCAAGCAACAAGAAATCGTAGACTATTATCTTTCCCAATGCGAAATCTCGGATTTTCAAACCCGAAGTGGGCTCGTTAGGATTCGATTCCCGACCCTAGATCTCCCATCAACTTTATCTCAAGAGGAAAAAGAGGCCATCGGAGCAAACATCATTCGCCATATAATCATGCTCGTCACGCCCCATGAGAATGTCCCAATCAGCGGCCTCTCGCTGACCACGAAACGCATATTCCCAGAACTTTACCCTAATGAGAATATTGAAAGAACACACCGGTTTTCCGTAGCAAATCTCGACATAAGGTATGGAAAAGATGACGCATATCTCCAAAAACCCAATTACCTCATCTCCCGAGCACCTTACCATAAAAACAAATTACCCTTCCTACCATCCCCGGAGACTTCAGAAATGCAAGAATCACCCTGGTCAGAATGGAGACTCTTCGACGGCCGCTACTGGCTCAGAATCAAAAACAAAACCACGCATCCCCTCCTCATCCGCCCCTTCCTCCCCACGGACTCCAAGTATTTCGAAAGCAACCTTTCTCAAGCTTCTTACATGAAATTGAACCAGCTCTCGCCCATCGCCCCAGCAAAGATGAAATGGACTTTACCCTGCTTAGTCCTTCAAGAAGGATTTCGCAGCGGAGGAGACACAAAAAAAGAAAAAGTCCTCGCCATCCCCTCTTTCGACGTAGGAATTCAAGACGCAGAGAAATTCGTCGAATATGAAATCAAATACAAGAAAATCTATTGGGGAGCATTGAAAAAGACGATCCAAGAACCACAAAGTGGAGCCGTAGCGCTTGACACAACACCTCCAATCGTCCGAGTAACTGCAGGAGATATCAAAGGCGACAAGAAGAAAAAACTAATCCGATACAAGGGCGACGAGAAAGAGAAAGCACTGTTTCGGAAGCACTACGTCACAAGAGTACCTGAAGTACCGGAGAAACCACTGATCCGATACCACAAGACGGAAATGGAGAAACGACTAATTCGAGCCAGCCATGGTGAAAGGGTAAAAAAACTAATTCGATATCCCAATTTCGACAAAAGGGAGAAACTTATCACAGTTAAGCAGGAGAAGAAACTTCGGATTCGAAAGCATGCCACTGACCACTTAGTGGGTGACGGTGATCAGAAACAGAGACAAGTAGTACGAATGCTTCCAACTGAGAAACCCCCCGCCAAGGAGAAAGTCGAAGAACGGATTCCACATATCGAACAACCACCACTCATTCCTCATATCCCGGGAGTCGTTGGGAAACCCGCAGAGCTTGAGATTCGTCGTGTCTACCTTTCGGGGAGAAAAAATCTCGGCGAATCAGAAGGAGAGGAATGAACCCGAGAAGGGGTTGGTTTTGACGAGAGGGCCACTGGCAAGATAGAAAGGAGAAGGGACAAGCCAGGAGGAAACCTCCTTCCACGAGAAGAAGCCTATTAAAACAGAGGAAGAAGAAAGGAGCCTGGCAGAGATCTTGTGGTAAAAGTGTTCATATTGTAAGATTAGATGTAGATCAGACGTGGAATAATTTCCAAAGGAGTCGTCATGGATGGCTTTGTAATTTACCTTATTAGATACTCTCAGAAAGCACTGTACTTGTATTGTACAAAAAAATCACAACAAAAACGCAAAAAACAGGGGTTCAACAAATTGACATTATCTTGTCCTCAAAAAGAATCAGTCATCTAACTCATCTGGTTTGTTGGCCGGCCCTAATTTAAGTGACTGTAACCTGCCAGCTCGAGTGGGTATCCTAGAACGCCTCTACTTCCCTAATAATGACAAAAAAAAAAAGACATCAACGCCTCTGCTATGCAACATTTCCCCTCTTATAATGTACCATACCACCCAAAGCACAAGGCCGAAAAAGAAGAGAAGGCAGTATACATTAGAAAAATCTCTTGTGTCGGGAAATTTGGATTTGGTGGTCCCATTCATCTCGGGAAATCTTTTGATACTATGTATCAATCCTCATCGATGTTATTTGTAAGAGTCTGTGATACTCTGTGGTTTCTTCATCTAAGATGTAGAACCTTTTTGGCGTTCTCGTAGACAACATATGTAATGCTGACAGCTGGCACAACCTTTAGTAAATTCGGCGTGATGCCCTTGAACAAGCCCCGAACACCCTCATTCTTGATAGTTTTTCGCGCGACATCCCCGATTCCAGTATATGTTGGAGGATGGAGAACAGTTCCTTGAGCCTGTAGTCTAGTTCTCAGCAAGTTTATTGGATAAACAATACTGGCTCCAAAAGCACCCGAAAAGGCTCCAATACAACCAAGTGCTAATGATCCCGGAACGGCGTCGTCTTCGTGGCAACCCAAGAGGGCTGCGTTACGGCGTGTTAAGGCCTTTTTTAGAAACTCAAATGTCCCAAGATCGATGGCGGCGTAGGGAAACACCCCAACCAGACCCATCGTGAGACCGCGATATGAAGAGCGAATTCCACCTGTCTGGTACATTTTCTTGGCTGTAGCAATTATGAGTTGATTGCCCTGAAGACCACCAGCGACTGTTTCGCACTGCATTCTGGCGATTATTAGCATGAACAACCTCAATATACAGCAAAAGTGAACTCACCGAAATTTGAGAGTGTCGATTGGATAAACAAAAAGTCTGAAAACAATTTAGCATATGGATAAGCCGACGGATGGGAAGACAAACTGTGATACAACACCACCTACACCACCTGCTACAAACTTCGAGATTGGATTGATGTTTTGAGGGTCACCGTGTCCTTCGAGTTGGGATAGAGCTCTCTTTGCAGCTTCATAAGAACCAAACTTGATTGCCGACTCGGGCATGACTTTGACCACATTCAAGCCATTGCCTACTGAAATTAGTACCCGGTGAAACAACCATTCCATTCGAACTTACCAGCAAACAAACTGCGCATACCGCCAGCCTTCCATAACTCCTTAGTTGCATTGATTAAAGGTCCGCCAACGGTTTTGGCTGCTTGAACTGCATCGCCCTTTATGACGGCATTGATTGTATCCTTGGGAGGACCGGTATTGGCTATCAAATAGACCTGTTGCCAATTAGCGGATTCTTAAAGTGTTACTCGATCAGCCCACTTTGAGACGATCCAACGGTGCTGTTGAGGTACGAGAGATTGCCCCAGCAACGCCTCCTGCGAGGAAATACCCTACGGATCAAAAACAAATCAGCAAGCTGTCTCAACACACTCTATAAGAAGTAGAAAGATGATATTAACCGGGATCGGGCAAGATTTCTGTGAATGAGAACTCCTTGGACTCTATATCTAAGTCAGAAGGAATTTCGGTGGTCAGCTCTTGCTGCGCAACCGTTCTGTTGTAAGGTTTCGGCGGTATCGAGGTTTCGACCAACCCTCCCTCTCTAGCGTCAAACATTTCGTCGTCAGTCGTAAGTGTAACTGTATTATTTGACTGGGGGCCTTCAGGGCGCGGAAGTTTTGGCGAGTCCGCGATTTTTATGATGCTACCAAAAAGTGCTGAAAGAAATGAAGTTCTACCTAATCCTTCCAAAGTTTCCTCGCTGATGGACGTGTCGCCCTCTGCATTTATTGTGATGGCAGACGAGAAATATGACAAAATCTCCTTGAGTTCTGGAGTCTCGGTGGGAAGAAATAGCAAGAAATCCCTGCCGATGTTAGAAATATTTTCTTGGTGAATGGGAATTTGGGAGCAGCGCGTTCTTATGTTCGGTATATGGGTCTAAACGAGCCCCTAATTCACCGTCATAATTCCTGTAACACTACTTTGCTAGTACCGACAAGCTTACCTCCATTCAGAAAATGATATGAATCCCTACTCGGTATTAGCGTTCGAATAGAGAATAAGAGGGTGTAGCTGCTACGAACGTCGTTGTTTTGGTCAACTTCCGAGAAAAAATTGTCCAGTTTTGAGTTAGGAACAGCAAGTCCAGCTCTTTTAAATGCCGCGCGTAACTCATTCTTGTCCAACCTCCCATCGTGATCGCGGTCTATAGATTGGAAGAGACTGAAAAGCTCTTTTTCGGTTTTTTCGACGAATGTCCGGAATTCTGTGAGGCCAAATATCAGCCCAGCCCAGCCAAACCAGCCTCAGGACCCGTAACGGAACACCAACACCCAAAACCCCTATGAGCGCTTCTGGACGTACCATGGAATTGTATAACCTCATCGCCGTTTCGATCCATTGCTTTGACGACGTCCTTCAGCATATCGTTTGCATTTTTTAAAGCTGCGAGCATTGTTAGTATGTGAAGCTAGATAGAGGGGCAGGGTGACTTGCGATGGTCAATTCGACGCAGACCCTTCTTCAAGCCATTGAAGTCAAGTCCTCCCTTGTTTTGGGGATCTAGGTTGTTCCATAACTGCTCGATGCGGGCATCCCGCGAGTTCTGGCTTTCTGGGTGCATCTTCAATTTTCCTTGCCGAGTACTATCATATCATTGCTCGTTCATGCTTCGGGGATTTGAAGAACTGCCACGCGCGTTGCGAAGTGGTTATCATCGATGTCGAGGTGTTGGCATAGCAGACTGCGACTGCAACTCTCGGTGGATGAGGGCGAAGAGTTGGAGGGTCAAGGAAAGTTGGTGTTGAGGTTCTCAAAGGGCTTCTTCGTTGCTTCGCTCACTTGCGGCCATTCACAATTCGTGATGCTCGGCAGCACTTCGTCACTCACCGGGCACCCAGCTCCACCCACTTCCAGGGCACTTCCATGGCGCTTACAGAGTTAAGGGTCACCGTACAAGCCTGGAGCGATAAGGGTTATCGCGAGCTTCTGTTTTCGGAATGCGAGGTTGTACAACTCTACGATTCAAGCTGGTCGTCAAACGTCACTTTGTCAATTGTCCTTTGAAGAGCTAGAGCCTGGTGTTTTGTCCAGGACAGCTTGTGGACTAGCTAGCCCTCTTGCAATCTCTGCAAATCAAGTTGCCACTAACTGCGAGATTGGTACACAGAACTCCAGCTCGCAAATAGACGAAGAAACATTGCTATCCTACACAGGCGCTGGCTGCTGGCAGACGGATAACCGATACAATGGCAGCCAACTACTGGGAATCTACGCAGCGACGGAACTGGCTATACACTCGGGAGCAACTCGATGACCTACGGAAGAAACTCGAGGAAGATGACCCCAGTCGTGTGCAGTTGTACCCATTGCCACAGTTGAGATTTTTGAGCATATATTTCAACCAGCGTAAGTCCCCTCGCCGTCTGCCATAAGAAAGTACATGAAATGAACCTAACCCCGCTACTACAGAGGTGGCACGACTCGGGAAACGTCTGGGGGTTCGACAACAAGCCATGGCAACTGCCCAATTATACATTCGACGTTTCTACTCCAAAGTCGAGATCAGACGAACCAATCCATACCTCGTAATAGCAACCGCAGTATACCTTGCAAGCAAAATGGAGGAGAGTCCGCACCACATAAGGCTCGTTGTGACAGAAGGGCGGACATTATGGCCAGGTACATACTCCTATTTTGCGTCCTTGAATATACAGACGAGGCTAACTATTGCCAACAGATTTCTTTAGCAGTGATACCTCAAAACTCGGTGAATGCGAATTCTTCATAATCTCTGAAATGAGTTCGCAAATGATTGTTCACCATCCTTACAGAACTTTAACCTCCCTCCAATCGACCTTCTCCCTCACCCAAGAGGAAGCTTCTCTTGCTTGGTCAATAATCAACGATCACTACATGACCGATTTACCCCTCCTCGCCGCACCACATACAATAGCCATCATGGCTATCCTTCTTAGTCTTGTACTCCGCCCAAACCAAACCGGAGTCCAATCTGCTAGCGGTTCTGCTGGTAGCATCGCAAGTGCGGCACATGCGGCTTTGAGCTCAGTGGGCTCATCAAAAACCGGATCCCCGGGTGGTCCTCCAAGAAGCAAAATACAGAGACTTGTGAATTGGCTTGCGGAAAGTAATATTGATATTGAAGCTATTGTCGACTGCACTCAAGAGATCATCTCTTTCTACGAGGTTCAAGAACAATACAATGAGAAACTCACAAGAGAGCAGATCAATCGGTTTGTCAAAGCTTGTGGGCTAGATAAATGATTTGTAATGGAGAAACCAGACTCCAGAATAACAGAAGAGTGCCCAAGAATGGCGGGAAGCGGAAGAAGGCACTGAACTGAGCCTTGGGCAAAAGTTTAGACAAGTTTTGGAAGACGATGCTCCCATTTTGGATTGATCTCACCACATTTGTGTCCCAGCTCAACAATAGACGTGTGCAAGATTGGCAGTGTCTCGTTGGAAGTCGCATGAATTCAACAAGGACTTGACCTGGAGTTACGGCGTTATACTGGGCATTTCTTGGGACGTTGAAGGTGCATATATCTACTTGGAGTCTACTTGTAAAAGCGCTGAAATCATCACCTATACATTGAATATACCGTTTTTATAAAAATACATAGGGAAGCTTCAAGAGTGAGAGGTACGGCCTTGTCTGTGAACACCCCTTTATCTACCTACTACCTCGGATATTCTAGCAAATATAAATTACATTTTGAACAATCCCGAGTCGGGGTAGTCCACTCTAGACTGGCTACGCATATCTAATCTCATCACCCTCCCCACCAAACTTCCCCTAAAGTGCTGACTCGGTGTCCGAAAGCCGTCAAGATCATCCGATTCGAGATTCAGCACCCATTTCCAAATCCAACTCTCTGATTGGCGACCGTGGGCGAGGAATTCTACGAACAATCCAACCATGTGTTAGTAGCTGCAGCATAATCCATCGAGTAAAGAGGAATGCCATGATGGATGTGATTTGGTCACCTCTGGCATATGTCCTAGCTTCCCCTGTAAGCTTTATTAGGCCACGTCATAAGTCACGGACAAGGCATAACAAGGCTAGAACCCCTAGGTAAGACTTGTCACAGGTCGCTATAGAACGCTGTAGGACGCTATAGGACGCTGTAAGACGCTGTAGAATGTTATAGAACTAGGTTCTTTATAGAATTAGAATATTAAATAGCTACTAGTATCTAAGCTTTAACTAATTCTAAGTAGTAAAACTACTTAAAATAGCTTATTTTAATAAGAACTCTTTATTCTAAGTAGTTATACTACTTAGAATAGATTATTTAATAAAAATATCTCTAATCTAAGTAGTATAACTACTTAGAATAGATTATTTTAACTACTTAGAATAGATTATTTAATATAAATATCTCTAATCTAAGTAGTATAACTACTTAGAATAGCTTATTTACTCTAGATATTTTATTCTAAGTAATATAACTACTTAGAATAGATTATTTAATAAGAATATCTTATTTAATATAAATATCTCTAATCTAAGTAGTATAATAACTTAGAATAGCTTATTTAATAAAAATATCTCTAATCTAGGTAGTATAACTACTTAGAATAGATTATTTAATAAGAATAGCTTATTTAATATAAATATCTCTAATCTAAGTAGTATAACTACTTAGAATAGATTATTTAATA